>JANIPN010460464.1:0-30984 GCA_027478595.1 Erythroxylum anguifugum
ACGAAACGTTTTAACGAAACAAACTCACGTTTTGAAGCCAATTCAAAAACAAATATGCAGCACTTCGCCCTCGTCGCTGCTGCCTTTGCAGCCACTGCCGGCGCTTACCACGTCAGCATCAAGAACAACTGCGACAAGACTGCCTACATCTGGTCGTGCGGCGACACGCTGGGTGAGATGCAGACTCTCGAGCCCGGTGCGGAGCCCTGGACCGAGGACTTCTACGGCAAGTCAGGCGGTGGCGGTCCCTCAATCTACGTGTCTGACACCCAGGACCGCTCATCTGGCCACGCTCAGTTCGAGTACTTCTTCCAGGAGGACGTCCAGAAGGTGTGGTGGGACCTATCGCTCATCGACGGCGACCCATTCTCCGGGCAGCGCGTCTCCTTGGGCTCCGACCTCACGCCCGTCCCCTACGATGCCTGCCAGCCCGTCGAGTGCTCCGGCGTCGGCCCTTGCACCGAGGCCTACCTCACCCACTCCCAGATGCTCGGCACCCACGACTGCCCGCCCAGCAACCTGGTCATGAACCTCTGCGACGCCGGCGGCGAGTGGAACGCGGGTGCCGACCACGGCGCCGACAACGACTCCGACAACGACTCCGACAACGACTCCGACAACGACTCCGCCGACGTCTCTGTTCCCGCTCCCGAGCCGTCGGCACCGGCTGCTGCCCCGGCCCCGGCCCCCGAGCCCACCCAGGCCCCGGCCGCCGTCCAGGACCCCGTCATGCACACAGCCTTCGCCACGACCATCGTCACGCAGGTCGTCAGCGTCGATGCGCCCAGCTCCCAGCCCAGCGGCGTCTGGGTCGCCGAGGACGGCTTCATCCACGGCAAGCGCCACGAGCACGGCCACGCCAGGGCCCACAGCAGGCTGTTCAGGAGGCACAGCCACGAACATCCTCAGCAGTAGAAGCACATATGATGCATTGGGGTTCGTGGTGACGGCGATGTGCAGAGAGAGAGTCGAGGTTAGAGCGGTGAGAGGCAGACCGGATCGACGGGTGTCTGTGGCACCCGCGCTTGCCTCGGCGCTCCAAGTCGAGCCCAGCAGCGCGCACGGAGCCAGTTCTCCGGGGGTCGTGATGTTCCGCTTCTCCTGCACCTCTTGGATTTCTCCCGGGACACCGCTGACCAGCCCGTGCGTTTTATGTTGCTTTCTTTGGTCATTCGATCTGCTGTTCTTCTGCGCTTCGTGACTGCTTTCTGAGCCTGCCTTCTACTTCTTGACGATGCTTCGGGTCGTCCTCCCATTTTTCAAACTACAAAACTTATTGTTTTTTACATATATATACCCCCACCATTGTTGCGCTTTTGGAAAAAAAAAAAAACTTAAAAAATCTCATTCTTGGGGCCGTCGGTACTTTTGGTCGACAGTCCCTAAAATTTTATGAGAATGAGAAACTCCTTTTGATAACTTATTCTCGTTGATAGACTTCTTTTTTACCTTCAAAACTCGATATAAGCTTCCCGGCTCAGATCGGTTTTCCGGGGCTTTCATCCTCCCGCAAAAGCATAACCTGGCTCCGCCCCCAGATTTAAGGACAGAATCAAAATTTACACTACCCATTCTTCTATTGTGTTGGGCGGCGATTCCTTCGCTCGTCATCGCCCGCGCGATCCACCCTTCGTTCTTCATTCAAAGTACTTCTAACTTTTTCGGCACGATAATATGAATTACGCTTCGGTTCTATCAGGAAAATCAATGCATCGGAGCTGGTTGGTTGGGAAATGGTGAACTTGTGGGGTTTAAGAGGGGACAGGATGGGTTATCAAATTGGGAAAACGTGCAACGCAGGTTCTTTATGGTCTCAACAGGGCTTTTGGCCGGGGAGTTGGAGCTTTCGGATTCTGGGAAGGTTTATATATACCTACCTGAAACACATATACCCCACTGGGACGCAATGGCGCATGCGAGAAAGGTCACGGACTTTGGGGTGCTTGGCCTCTTGGGGTGTTTTTTTTTTTTTTCAACATTCTTCTTCTTCACCCTCGTTTACGGCTTGACGGACGGGACGAACGGACGATCAAGTTGACGCCTATTATGTCGCTACGACTTATTTCTCTTCGTCTGGAGTTGCCTCCCCCGTCTCCCTTTTCTTAAGGGGAGATAGAAAGAGTCACCCAGTCTTCTTAGAACCAGAGTACATAGCTTGCCCGACAGATGAGCAATGCCATGTTTTTATATATATACTTCAACCATTTTGTCTCCTCGAACGTGTGAATAAATGAAATGAAGGGACTAGATGGAAATGAATTTCCCAAAACTGCATTGCGTACTGAGCAAAACGTCTGTTTAATCTATAAAGCTAAAGACGCGCTCGCGCCTTTTTTTGTTCATATACGTATTTCTGTTTTGGCCCCTTACTGTTGATAAAAGTGATAGCCCGCGACGCGTTGGCCTTGGATTAAGCAGAAACAAGCGCAGCCAAGCTGAGGCCATCGCAAGCCAAGGGCCGCCGGAGGTCGATGGATCATGGAGCGATTGGCAATTAAATCTCCCAGCGCCGCGGGACCCTAATGCTCCTAAATTCCTAACATTCGGATATTCCTTGTTGTCTCCCACGTGGTTGCGCGCTGGGCAGCACGTTGATCCATGACTGTGTAGTGTGTGTACTATGTATATGTCGGACGGTGGTTGTTGTCGTCGTTGTATATTCTATAGACGAAGGTACAAAAAAAAACTCCCAAGCCGAGCTGGATCGAACTGAAAGGAACAGATTCCTACACAGGTCCACGTACGACTCATCCATCTGATCGCAGCATGCGCCCACGCGCAGTGCGATTGCCATGCCCATACCCATATTGCCCACCGTCCATGGACCATCAGAAAAGCTCAAACGCGCCAATCCATCCATCGGCCCATATCGCGCGCCTCCTGCCCCTTTCCTCCCCCCAAACTCTAAATTAACACGCCATCACACCACCCTACGTACGAGACTACATAGTATGTACCACTATGTATGTATTATTATTATTTCCCACCCACCCCCTTTTCTTTCTACATACATAGTAGTACTTACTATGTAGCCTGCGGGGGCAGGTAGCGTTGCCTTCGTCTTCCCCCCGTACCTTGCAGTAGCCCAGATCCGGCGGCAACACACCGAGAAAAGCCCTGACGTGGACATCTCGACAAGGGGTGGGTGGGGTGGTGATGATGATGATGGTGATGATGGTGGTGATGGTGCCGCTTCTGCTGTCTGGTGTGGCGAGTGCCCGTAGCCGGGCGCATGAACGTCGTAATTTCCGCAGGTGCATGTCTCGCCTTTGGTTGGTGAGTTGGGTGATTGACATTACGTTGTCGGAAACCAGTGCCGGTTGGCAGCGTGTTTCTGGCGTGGATCGCGATGTTGCTGTTCTGGATGGCTGAAGAGCGGACGGAGTCTCGCATATCGTAGCTAGAAAGCTATACTATACTATGTAGTTACTAGAAGTTGTGAAGAATTATCGTCTCCTCATCTCAATCAACTATCCTTGCCCCCCTGTATATCCAGTCGGTCCTCCAACTACATATTCCTGCTTGAGCCCGCCTGAACATCTACGCGATTTGGCCAACATTCTAGGCTTCTGGGAACGGTATAGAGATGGTTATCAATCAATCGATCGAGCACATTACTGCGATTAACGCTATCGACAAGATTGATTTCCAACACGAGGGGCCCATCGTATCATCGCGCGCACACGCGGGCAAGAATAGTAAAACTTACTATCTAAGACCCCAATGGCAGCCGTAGCGGCAGCGACTGCAACCGCCCAGCAGGACGGTTCCTCACTCTCCCCTTCGTTAGTTTGTGCGCGTGCAGGCGAATCTCCAGCGTACTGTTGCAACAAACCCAGAATACGACGGCAGAAGGCTACCCTCGGGGAAATCAAGCTCTCGGTGCCCGTAACAGGCCACAGAAGCTTGCGTAGGTAGCAGTTGTTTCAGCATAGTTCTCTTGTTTGTCTCCCCTTTCGATCGAGCATCGTTCTTCAATCCCTCTTGTACGGAGGGGCTGGCTGCCCCGAGGCTTATTTCAAGCGCCGCATTTCGGTTCAAAGGGGGAAGTTCTCGTCGTAGAGCCATAGCTGAAGGGAGCCAAATTTCTAGGCATCGCTTCGACAGAACATATGTTTTTGTAGTGGCATGATCTAACCCTTTCTCTATCTCTCTTGTAAATGAACCGATATATATCTTTTAGTCGCTGGTCGGTTTCATAGTCTCTGCTTTTTGTAGAAAGAGTGGCTCCAGACTGTTTTGAAACACATCCCACCGGACACATTTGATTTGGCTTTTAGCATTGACTTCTATCGATAGCTACCGTCGACTGTGATAGAATGATTTTGCATGGTTATGGCGTGTACTAGGTCCGTATCTAGGGGTTGAGCAATGTGCGAGGGCTCGTAATCGATAGTGACAGATTACTGAGTATTCCGAAACACCATCTGAAAAGGGGCAGGCCTCTTTTATGCGAAGGTTGGGGGGGGAGGAACGTGAACATGAAACATCTTGCAGGCTTATTTGTCCAATGCAGCCTCAACATCGGACCTTACTGCGCATAAAAATTATGAACGTAGATTTATAGGTAAAGTCCAGTCAGCTGTGAAGAAAAACATTTTCACACCCATGTTACCAGGCCGATCTTTATCCTGAACTGTGTGCTTTTCTATTAATTTTAACCTTGAAGGGACAAGGGACCCTGAGCAGCCCAAAGCGAAAATTTCAGACGAAATGAAGCCAGTCGGTTGCGAACATGTGCAACGAGAACACCAAACGTGGGTATGGAAGAATGATGTATCGAGTATTTGATACATATATTTCTTCGTTGATTTATTACACCGGTCGCTTTTAACATGCAAGGGCTTAATTGACGAGAACACTGTCGGTCTTGAAACGGAGATGACTTGCACGACATTAACTAGCTGGTGCTCTTATCCTAGATGACTTTCCTCACTTATCATCGTCGTTAGCAGTCTGCCTTCATGAGTATGCATTGACAAATTGCTTACAAGTTGGTGGGTTCTCGATGAGATCAATGTTATACGTAGGGGTGCGACGTCTAAACATGACACTATCGTAATAAATTGACATTCATTAAACCTGGCCACAATGACACGCCGAGGAAACCAGGAGCTGATAGCTGTCTAGAACCTAGGAACGTTCTTTTGCTACTTCCTATGCGCAATCGCTTCTCAAGTATTGAACCTGTACCTACTCGGAGAAGAGGAACATGGGACCCCCGTTCATGAGGCTCGGAAAAATGTGAACCTGTCAACAGACATGAACCCCATAGAGGATTAGTTCTCTAGATCTAAAGTGATCATATCGTAAAAGTTGTATTCTTTGATGACAATTGACCGGATCGATTCGAATGCTCGTCCTCTCACAATTCAAGCTTCCTTTGGCCGCTGGAATGTCGTAGCATGGAGAGGCATGAGTTGGTACTCCTCTCATTCACCAGATTTATAACCTGCACCTCGCTAAAGAATGGTCTAACGAAGTGGTTCTATTAGGTATAAGCTTTGGCCGAAGAGCGATGGTTTCGACGAGGAAGTCTTGAAAGAAATTGGGCATACTTGTACACACCTCAGAATCTAGAACGAAGTCAAGGCTGTTCCATTAAAACCCGCAAGCATATACGCCAAGTATGAACATAGTAGTATTCACTGAAGACCAGATGCAATGCTGTCTTGTGGGGGTAAGGATCTTGATACGTATCAGATGGTTAACTTATGCCCGTGTAACGCCTTTCTATTCTTAATTTCCTCTCCCATGAACTCCAAACATTGCCGCCCTCTACCCTTCAAGCTCTTCTACCATTCTCCATTGTTTATTTCCAGCCAGAGCACCCATAGGAGTGTCCTTCCATTGACCAGGCAAAGCCAAGACCATGCCATCCTTAGTACTGACCCACCTTGAGTAGACAGGATTGACGTGTTCGGGCTCCGTGTGTTCAATCTCAGGAGTATCGGCGGCACCCTCGGCAATCTCTGCTGCTGATATCTTGCCTCGCCGCTTTGGAGCCTGCTTCTTGAGGAGGCGATTGATGGTTTCCATCTTTTCTTCTTCGTTGCGCTTCTCCGAAAGGTTTTTCCGGCGGCGGGCCAGTTCGGTACGACGCATGACGCGTTCCTCTTCTGTCAGGTGTTTCTTTACTTGAGCCTCTGAAGTTAAATGTCAGACTTTGATGTATGTAGGGGAGATGAGAGGCTCAGCTCGCCAAAGGAGGTACGAGTCAGGATTATGCATACCCATAGAGAGTGCCAGGAATTCTTTTTCTGTACTCTTCCGCTGTCTTTGAGTAAGCCGAGTGGGATCTGGAGTTCCAGTTCCACTGGGTCCTGACAAATCAGGATCGCTGTCACCGAGAGCATCCTCTTCGCTGCCATCAGCCATCTCCTCATCTTCGTCGACTTCCTCTCCTTCGGCATCAAGATCTCCTTCGTCGGATAGCTCGGACAGTTCCTCGTCATCTGATCCCATTTCCATTTGTTTTTCCTCGACCGTTTTCATTCGACCGGTGAGTTTAGGAGATTGGTTTGCTGGGGGTTTGTGTGGCGCCGCTCGTCGACCTGAGGGCTTTTCTTCGGCATGTTGTGTGATCTTCACAGTGGGTGGCGCCTCGAGCATTTCGTAGTCCTCTTCACCTTCGGCCTATGATTCCAATTAGCGTGCTATATAGTACTGTCCATTCTGCTGCATGACATATGGCGTAAGTCTATCAAAGTACCGGTTCTGCGCTTCAGGGACTATGAGAAAACAACACATACATCCATTTCCGAGTCGCCTTCTGCGTCAGGATCTGGTTCACCGTCGGCATCATCAAGATCGTCCTCGCCCTCCGCATCAAGATCATCGTCTTGCTCTACCTCCTCCTCTTCCTCTTCCTCTTCTACCTCGTCGTCCTCGTCTTGTTGAATTTCCTCGTCACTTCCTGACTCTGAATCGATTATCGGCTTGGCGGCCCTCGTCGAGCGCTTTCCTCGAACAACTTCGCCCGGGGAAAACGATTCGCGTTCAGCGAGAGTCTTGGCTCTCCTTGTAGTAGCTTCCCGAAGTTTGTTTGCAGGCATCTTGATTGTCAGTCTTGTCGACTTTCGGTGCTCCGAGGGAGATTCGCTCCGCGCAACGGTGATTGTGTCCTCCTCTTGACGATTCGCTGATGAAGCAGCTCGCCGGGGCCGCGTAGAGATCCCGGGAGAAGGCGTGTTGCTAGCAGATGTTAGTTGATTTCGTGCGCGTAGTCGAGGCATCTTGTTGAAGGTTTGCGGATTTGAGTTGAGTGGAATGAGGTCGGATTATATTAGGCTTGGGTGACGGAGCCAGCGATTTTGCTGGTAAGCTGCCTTGAGACCACCTTTGTGTCGCGAAGGCGTCCAACCATGCGCAAGCGGCAAGGACAGTGTGAGACAACTACTTTAAGTATCTCACTATCAGTAGTCGCATGTTTTGGGGGCAAATCGCTTTTGAGTATTCGGGAGGGATACAGTTTGTATATTGCGGCTGCATGGGACGGAATTCTAAGGTGCAGTTGACAAACAGGTACTGACCGTTCCTACTTCCTCCACCAGTGCTTCGCGGCTATCCAGCGTCTAATTTTGTCGCAGTCGTGCCTTCCTTATAATTAGAGACGTTTTGCCCCCCTGTAGCACCCTTATGGTAGCGCGTAGTCGATTTCCCTGCGTAATTAATATAGATTACGAATCTAAGCCCAATTGGATTGCCATGTTAAATAAAATAATCAAAATATATAATTTATACCTAAAATATTTTTTTGCAAATATTTTATAATTGAAATATTATTAAAATCATGTTATTAAGATCGTATTAAGATCGTATTAACATACTTACATAAAACCCCAGCCGCACTTAAGGTACCTACCTAGATACCTTCCTAAGGGCATAATATTAATGTTAACTGATTATAACTACCTACCTAGGTAGGTACGGTTATACGGAATCGTACCTACCTAGGTAATCTGCGGTATAGTCTAGCTGATGAGCTGTACTATTCCTAGTTTGACTCTGCCAAGAGGTGTAAAACGTCATCGAATTCTTATTGGCTGCGGACCACTTCCGGGCCTGCCTGCAGGTTTTGCCGAGGCCGAGGCCCATAACAGCCGCAAGAAATCACATCCCAGCCTTCACCGTAAAATCAAGATTGCTATTGTCTCAACATGGCCGATACAAAGCGCCCGTCAATACCTGACTGGCAGAAAGAAGACTCCACAAAGTTCAATGAGGGAGAAAAGAATGAGGCAAAGACAAATTCACCACCTACAAGCGAAACGCAAGTTCGGTTATCCTTGGTCGAACAAGCGAGAAAGTTTCTCGAGCACCCCGAAATTCGTGATGCGCCTACGGACCGGAAGATTGCTTTTTTAGAAGATAAAGGTTTGAGTCAAGAAGAGATCCAGGCACTTTTGGGCGTTTCTCGCAATGTCGATGCCTCGTCATCTCAGCCCTTGACCGAGACGAAGTCAAGTTCAAACCAGTCTTCATCGCCCTCCCCTCCAGAGAGTGTACCTTCAACGAGCGATTCTCCAACATCCCCAATCTCTCTCCCTTCAAAAGATATCCCTCCTATTATTACTTATCCTGAGTTCCTTCTCCACGCTCATCGACCAGCTCCACTTGTTACTCGGCAGCGATTGCTCACTACTTTATACGCAACTGCTAGTGCTGGCGCCCTCACTCATGCAACAAGCACGTACCTTGTGAAGCCTATGCTTGAAACACTAACAGAAGCGCGACATATTCTCCTCGGCAATACAACGGAAAACCTGACTGGCCTAAATAAGAAACTTTCGGAAATTGTTTCTACAATCCCATCTGGAGCTCTCAACCCTGCCCTGCCTCAACATGACGACGAATCAGAGTTATCAAGTGAGGCTTCTGATCCTTCGGAGCTCTTCCATCGCGATGCGGGCGTGCAAACGTCCCCTATAGACTCGCTGTCATCTCTAGACTCCCCAAAAGAGAATGTAAAGGACCATGCACTTGCCGATACAAATACTTTACAATCTATACAGGCACATTTGTCGGAGTTGAAGCATAGTGGCGAGAATGCGATGAGCAAGAGCGAGGATGTGAAGCTAGCGTTCACGGAGCTACAAGGCTACTTAGATGACTTGCGGTACGCGCAGCTAAAGAACAGGAAGTGGGATCAAGTGAGCAAAGAGTGGACGAGCGCGCAGAAAGATGACGAAGTGGGAAAGATTAAGGCAGAGATAAGGAGCGTGAAGGGCGTTCTTTTAAGCGCGAAGAGTTTCCCCACGAGTGGAATTAGAGGAAGATAAGTGTATTACGTTGTAAGAATCCGGTGGACTTTAATACACACAACAGTTTCGACACGACCATAAGCCGGCTTCGTGACCTGATCACGCATGTTGAAAGAGCCTCGGACATTGAGTATCAAACGGGGACTAGAGTTGATCATCACGTGACCAAATTGTTCGCTTATTTTGCATACGATACCTATCTAGGTAGGTACACTACGGCGGTATATAGTTACTTTATTGTATTATGATAAGGTTATCCAAAACTCCTGCTTTCAATGCATAAAATCCTTCAAAGATTTTGATCGCGAGTGATTAAGAGCTTTATTTCAACGTCCAGCCTATGATTCACTCGTTAGCAACACTATCGTAAAATATGTTCGAGTAGATGTAATCTAGTGGAGGCATCAGACATCCAAGGAAGTGCAATTTTGCGCTCATATTCGTGCCAGCGACTTATTGGGTTCATGCGCTAGCTAGCGTGGAAACTGCGAATGTGGAAAAGGTTTCATCATTGCCGGGCTGGGACAGGGTGATGAATATGTAAAACTAACCTTTGGTACCGCTGCGGGCTCAGCAAAAGCTTAGAGTTTATGTAAGTGCTATCGCGAAGGGTAAAGGAATGTTAAGCTCTATGAGTTGTGCGAAGTCAGCTGCGGCTCAGCAAGGTATTATTGCACAAGCAAGAAATCAAAAAAAAAAACAAAGTAAAGGTCAGACAGATAATACTGGCAAGTAACAGACAGCCGGCGAAGGCCATCCCAAAAAAGCTCTCTTCATGGTCGAGTCTGACTGGGAAAGAAGAACTTTACAGATGTCATCAAGCCGCAGGAAACGAAGGTAACAATGCGTTCCCTGAAGAATCTGGAGAAAAAAAGAGTCGTGAAAACTTACCACGAGATTGGCATCGGCCTCACAGCAGGCCAGCTACAGTCGAGATACGGATACCCACAGGGGCTTGCTTCAAACCCGAAGAGCACATATGCTCTGCCAGTGCCCACACAGACCCAGAACACGTCGTGAAGCGGTTGTGACGCGAGATCCAGTGATCAGCAGCGATGAGAAGTAGAAAATTATTTTCTGTGAGGCTGGGCCTGAAGACTGAAGTGGACGGCAAGAAAATTGGAAACAGAGCTGACGGCACTAGCCCGAGTGGGACTAGCGGTTTTTAGCGACTCAATCAGCAGCAGCCATTCGGTCTTGCCCTGCTCTCTGAAAACCCTTACAATTCCCCCCCCCCATTTCTCCCGCTCGCTCTCCCTCCCTCCCACGCTCGCTCGCTCGCTCGCTCCCTTCCCTCTCCTCTCGCCCTCCTCGCCCTCGCCCCATCAGTCAGTCGGACACTCGCCCCAGTGTGGCCCAGCCCAGACAGAACAGTCACCCCCGTCTCTCAACATCACAACCCGACCGTCCTCAACCTTGCTATCATCACCCTCCTCCTCATACTCCTCCTCCACCTATCGTCTGTCGCATGCTATCGACGCTTTTTACACCCACACTGTGTTCTGTTGCTGTCGTGGGACAGCTGGCTTGCGCGGCACGCCTGGTGCTCCTGCGTCGTCCGATACCAAGGTTCTGACGATCATTCGCTCTGTGTCGCATTGTCGTGATCTCCCGACCACCGAGTCTTCCGCGCGGGCACGCAGCTTCAGTGCGGTTAAAAAGGAATCGTCTCGGCCCTCTGGCAACGTATCCAACAATTTCGACGTCTCTGTCTCGCTGTGGCAATCATAGTCCAGCTCGCTCTGTCGCGACCGTCAGCCCCGTCCCGGCCCTCTCCAGAATCATCACCTCCGCGAAGCCTGATATCAACTTGCGCTCCAGGCGCAACCTAGCATCCCAAGCGCGTCGCGCAGCTCGAACTTATTGGAATGAACACTAAGAGGCGGCAATGCTTATACACAATTTATAGCTGCTAAACTCGAGGGACTGCCGCACGCACCGCAGATCCCACGCGTGCAGGAAGGCTGTCCCGGCAGTGGTGTTTGATTTCATCGGCGAGCATTTTTGAGCTCCCCTCTAATCTTAGGGGAATAACCTCTTGATCCATATTCAGTCTCCAGAACACTACTGTCTCGTGCCCTAAAACCTCTGCCTTCTCAACTCGAAGTTTGATAAGCTCCCGCGTGTTCGGATTCTTACATCCTTACCGCCTTCAACATGATATCCACTCAACAGTTCCCGCATGGGGGAGGCATGGCTAGCCATGCCGGCATGCCGCATGGCCATCCGATGGGACCCGGCCATCCCACTGGTCAAGCGATGCCGTCTGGTGGTCAGCCAGGTGTGCCACAAATGCATATGGGCGCCAATCCCCAAGTCAGTCAGGGACCGATGGGTGGAATGGGACCTCAAGGTGGAGGAGGTCCTGGAGTTTCAGTCGGACCAAATGCACATGCTCTATCTCATCTGAATCCCTCTGCACACCCCCAATTGCTTCAGCAGCAACAGATGGCTCGTAAGTACATCTATTATGTTCAGTTAAAATCCTTTAGCAACCCTTCACTTCTTCCACCAGAATTTATCTTCGGGAATATGAGTTTTCTTCCCATCGTTGTAATATGCCGTCTGATTCTCATTGCTTGTTTACTTTGACCCCTCAATTCAGCCAAGCCTAGTTCGCGTTAGACAACTACTGACAAACGATATAGAGTTTGGAGGGAACCAGCAGCAACAGCAAATGTTACGGCAACAACAGCAGCTGAGGATACAGCAGCATCAGCAGCAGCAGCAGCAGCAGCAAATCATGGCGATGGCGAACCACCCAAACGGTAACAATTTCATCAACAATGTCAATCCTGCCATGGGTGGTATGCCAAATCTACCTGCTCATCTTCAGCAACAGCAGATGCAATTAGCGAGACAGCAGCAAATGCAGCAACAGCAACAGCAACAGCAACATCTCCAGATGCAGCAGCAAATAGCATTGCAAAACGCTCAACATCCCCAGTCGAACCAACCAAATCAACAGCCACATATGAGGCCTCCCTCTGTGATGGGGAATCCTCAAGATCCGCAAGCAATGTCTCAGCAACAGCAACATCATCAACAGGCAGCCCAAGCTCAGGCCCAAGCTCAGGCAGTCCAACATCAACCCCATGGTCCGCAGCAGCAACAACCTCAAAACCAGCAACAGCATCCTCAGCCCCAAACCCAGAACCAGCCACAGCAACAACCTGGAGCACAAGGGCAACCTGGTCAAGGGCCCCAAAATATACCTCAACAAGGTAATCAACAGCATCAGGGCCAACCCCAGGGTCAACCCGGCCCAACGGGACAGCCTCAACACGATCCAAGCACTCAACAGCAAATGCAGAAGCAAGCTATTTTGAATCAAGCTCATATCATGAATCAAAGGCTGGGCTCCCAAATGAGAGGCGCTTCCACCTTGAAGCTCCTCAACTTTGTTGATCAGCTAAGTCAGTATAATATGAAAAACAGGCACTCCAATGACATTGGCTATTGGCGGGCTTTTGCACACCGCTTTTTTGCTGAAACAGGAGTTCTAAGGCAACAGGTTTGGAGTATGAACGACGGGCAGAATAAGACCTATGAGTTCACAATTGGAACTATTCCACGATATTACTGGACATTCTTTACTCATGGCGTGCAACATATCCAGATAATAATGGAGAGTACCCAAGAAAAGGAGCTGCCCAATGGGGGGTCCTTTGTTGAGTGTCCTAGGGCAACTGTCATTCATTGGCACAACGATGGCCGCCAGGTAATGATGAACGGCACACTGAAGGCCCAATTTGGAGTGGGTGGTAAACTAGAAGTACTGGAACACAACGTCACTGAGCACCAAGAATACATCTCGAGGGCCAAGTTGCTTGAGCAGCCGGCATCTCCTGATATTAAATCGTCTCCAAATCTGACAAAGAACAAGAAGAACCAGAATCGACCGGCGAAATCTGGAGGCTCGACCGAACGTACTTACACAATCCCTAAATCATCGGTTGGTGAGTGGGGAGTACCCCATCCAACCCAACTATTTTTCGAAGTTGCCGAAGTTTTTACTCACATGGAGGGCATTTTCAATTTCTATTCGCGCAACAACCATCTATCACCTCCCGAGGCACTCCGCCAACTCGTCTCTTCTTGGAACAATAATAACAATCAAGGCATACCAAATGAAGCTGCTATGGGATTTAATCCCGCATTTAACCAGCAAAACCCGGGACAACGCACCCCTGGTGCAGCATTTGGTCCTAATGGGCCACAGCAGTTTCAATCTCCAGCTCCAGGTACGCATCTAAACCTTCCTGTAAATACAGCATCTCCGGCAAATATGGGGATGTCTCCAGGAATGCAACAAGGCGGTCCGATGGGCCAGGTACAGGGCAACAGTGTCCCAATGGCGCATCAACCAAGCCAACAGGGCAGTGCGACTGGTAGTCAAGGTGCAAGTGCAAACACAAGCCCTCATGTTACTGCAAACAATGCAAACAAAAAACGAAGAGCAAGTCAAGTGAAGACGGAAGCAGATGAAGCAGATGTTAATGGTAAAGTAAAGCAAAGTCCGAGGGTGGGGGGGAAAAGGCAGAAGCCATGACCGTGGAGCGAGTGCGCCCGAGGCCGAGAACATACTTGAGGCTAGAACGGTGGTGTACAGGTCTTTACAGCGCGGCGTTTTCCCAGCTCCCCAATTTAGTGTTTCTATAAAGGTGTTTTTCTATGGCGTATCTGGGCTTCTGGAAAAATGGATGGCAACCATTTTTGGATTATTACCCCGCCGAGTCTTGGATAATTCTGGCTGCTTTTTGGCTTGTGCAGTTGATTACTTCCATCCCACAGCAATTCCGTTCACCGACGTATTTTGGTTTAGGGGATAGTGCTGGGTTCGAAGGCTCCGCATACATCGAGTGCTCCGCACGTTTTGGTTTGAGTCGCTAGTACCTATCTATGCATGCTTTGGATAGGCGTTGATGAAACGCATTTGGGCAGAGTGCGTAATAATTTATCCCGGATCTTTCGCGAGGCTGGGAGGTGATCTGTATGATAATTATCATGTCGTTGTCGGGTTGGTATCATGCTCAAATGAAGAATTTCATACCTTACTTCCCATTTACACTTCACGCATATGAAAATGTTCCACGCATCAGTAGCTTACTTAGGAACGTATTCACGTTGAATCGGTCTACAAAATACAATTCTTGAGACTTAAAAGCTAATTTAAGCTTGAGGCAAGAGAAGCATGTGCGATGTGCTTTTAGAAAAGGCTGCACAATAATCAATTTAAATATTATGCATTGATGTAGTTTAGATAAAAGATCTTGATTATCACAACTAATAGAATTATATCAAGGGATCCGTTTTGTAATCGCGTTGCTGGCAATAAACCCCCGTTGTGCGGCACAGGTCAGAGACACCTGCATGTAACCATATTCGTGCCACACAACGTGACACAGGTTAGGTTCAAGTTTTCCATCGGGACTTAAGTCTGGATTCGAATGAATATGGATGCTGTTCCACATTAAATGAAGCAACCAAAAGATTTATAATAGGATTAGCGGGCACGAAATGTGAACACCCGAGCTTTCTTATTGCCTCAGACTTCAAACAAAAGACGTTGAGCAGGATACCGTTCCTTGTTCATATCCCGATTTGCCGTCTTCTTTACCTTTCGGCACATAGTTATGGACTTGGACAACGTGCCGATATGTCCGAACATGTTGTCGCCGAGAGCCTATCAGCTTGAAATGCTCGAAGAGAGCTTGAAAAGGAACATCGTTATTGCAGTGAGTTACGACAAAATGAAACGGAACAGCACGCTTTGAACAGCGAGTAGCTCACCTTTCTTTCAGATGGATACAGGCTCTGGCAAGACGAACATGTAACCCACTGCCATTTGTTTTACGGCATAGGGTGCTGACCCCGTGGCAGAGCCATTCTAAGAATCGCAGCCGAGATTGAGAGAACAGGTCTGAGTAAACGAGTGTGGTTCCTCTGCCCAACAGTGACGCTTGCACAGCAGCAATATAGCGTCATTTCTGGGCAATTACCGGCTTTCCAGTCCCGAATTTTGACAGGTAAAGATGGTGTGGATAGCTGGAGCTCTCAGACTCTGTGGGATGAAGCCCTGCGGAACATTAGCATTGTAGTATGCACACCACAAATACTCCTCGATGCATTGATACATGGTTTTGTCAAGCTTTCTTTCATCTCGCTGCTGGTGTTCGATGAAGCACACCATTGCCAAGCAGGACATGCAGCGAATAGGATCATGCAGGACTTCTACGTTCCTCAAATGAACACAAAACCAACAGAACTTCCTCACATTCTTGGTCTTACAGCGAGCCCGGCAATGAAAGAAAGAGATGTTGAACTCAAGACTATAGAGAAAAATTTGAACGCTATATGTCGGACCCCCAAGCTTCATAGGGACGAGCTTTTCAAATTCGTACACTTCCCGAAGCTGATACCAGTACTTTACAAAAGTGAGCAAATAGGGAAGCATCCAGCTACCTCCGGTATAGCTGATATGTATAACTTTCTTCTTTCCAATCCTGGACTTGACCCATACGTTTGTTGGAGCTCTTCCAACGGCGATCCGAATGAGAAGGTCTTGCGCAAGGCACTGTCTGGTAGGACGTATTGCCAGCAGCAAGCAAAGAAGCTTCTATTAAAGTCAAATGACGTCCATGCAGAATTAGGGTGGTGAGTCCATCTTTCTGTTTCCCTGGCTTCAATGTATGCTGAATCGACAGCTGGGCTTCTGCATTCTACTTGAAACTGTGTGTGTCGCGTTTTCATGATCGCCAGAAGTATCCCAACGAAGCCATGAACGATTTGATGGAGCTGGAAAATCAATATCTTGACGTCAACCTCTCCCGATTCATTCCTACTGAGGGAATCGAGACGGAGCCCCTAGGGCACCAACTCTCATTCAAAGCCAATCTTCTTGTTGAGACCTTAAGGGAAGAAATGTCAAACGGCAACATAGGTATCGTATTCGTACGAACCAGAGCAACTGTCCGACTTCTCCAGTATATATTGATGACTGATATTCGGACCCGAGACATGCTCAGAGTAGGTACATTTGTTGGCAACTCGTCGTATCAAAAACGGTCGAATGATATTTGCAACCTACTAGATATGAATGATCAAGAGGAAACACTAGATGATCTACGGACAGGCAGAAAAAACCTGATCCTTTCCACAAGTGTACTTGAAGAAGGAATCGATGTAACTGCATGTAACATTGTTGTTTGCTTTGACGCACCCGCGAACCTTAAGTCTTTCATACAACGACGGGGCAGGGCAAGAAGTGCATTTTCAAAGTACATGATAATGCTACCAGAATCTGAAGCTTCGAGGCTAGCAGATTGGACGGCCTTGGAGCAGCATATGAAGGATTTATACATGGATGATATGCGCAAAATTCATGACATTGAGGCCCTTGAGAGGGAAGAAACTGGCCACAAAGAATTTTGCGTAAAGTCTACTGGAGCAAAGCTTTCGATGGACCAAGCCTTGCGGCATCTGTTCCATTTCTGTAGTACTTTACCTTCCAATGGATATACTTCGTCCAAACCCATATTCTCTTTTTCGGATGACAACGGAAGGATACGTGGGAAAGTATTTCTGCCGAATTCCGTTGACACTTCTGTTAGGGAATTTACAAGTGCTGAAACTTGGAAGACTGAGCGACTTGCCCGACAGGATGCTGCATTCGAGGCTTATCTAGGTCTCTACAAGTCCGGACTCATTAATGACAATTTGCTACCAGTTAGGTTCATCGATGAAGAAGTCCAACAGGCCTACGATGCTCTCGAGAAGCGTCCAAATATCTTACAAGTTGGTGGTCAATTAGATCCTTGGATCGAAATCGCTGAAGCGTGGATCAGAGGCGAGGTCATTTACAACCACTCGCTAACTATCCGCGATTCCGAAGTTAGTGCAATTAACATGCAGCTGGCCTGCCCGGAATCACTCGATATCTCCGATTTAACCCTGTACATTGATGCTTCTACCACAGCGAATGTATTTATACGAAAGTTCGGGGAGTTTGATAAAGGTTGTATTTCATCAGCTGCAGATATTATGCTACTCATTATGAAGACAGGCTTGATTTCTAGGATGGATTCTAAAAACAAAGATTTCCCTGTTATCTGTATCCCAAAAGAGGCAGCCGCCTCGCAGCGGAGTTGGTTAGAACAAGCTACCGGAACGGATGAAGTGACATATTTGCTAGCAAAAAATCAATCCTCCATTCATGAGGGCTTAGTCAAAGACAGAACTCAGAACGGCGTGCTGTTCCAATCATTCGGGATTGAAAGAGGTTCGACCATGGAATCAGATTCTAAGAACGAGATCTGCCTGAGGATCAAAGCACGAAGGTTTCCTAAAAAGAGGAACTTCCTCAACAAAGTCAATCTTCAGGAAGCTAAGAATCGAAAAGACCTAGTGATGAACCTTCTTGAGCCGAGCACGTGTTCTGCACTTCGAATACCGATCCAATATGCCTGGTTCTCAATATTGTTCCCTTCAATTTTAGACCACATTAATAATTACCTAATAGCCCAACGACTTTGCGATACAGTTCTTGTCCATGTTGGCTTTCATAGTATAGAAACAGTCCAGAAAGCAATAACTGCATCCTCAGTTAATGATCATTTTGATTATCAACGACTCGAATTTTTCGGCGACAGTTTACTAAAGTTTAGAACTTCTTTAGTCCTCATCGCTACGCATTCTACGTGGCATGAGGGCGTACTATCACATGCCAAAGATCATATTGTCTCGAATGGTAATTTGGCCGTGGCAGCTTTGAAGGCAGGCTTAGACAAATTCATACTTTCTCGATCATTTACTTATCAAGGCTGGAGAATGCCTTACCTTAGGGACATACTAGAGCGCCCTCAAGTGTCTTCTCGGGAGCTTTCCACTAAAGTACTCGCCGACGTTGTTGAATCTCTACTTGGTGCAGCATTTTTAGATGGAGGTGAGAGCATGCTGCAGAAGTGTTTGGCTACTATTCTGCCAAAGGTTCCATGGGTTTCTCCAGATGGCTGCTTTACGAGACTCTTTGCAACTAGTAACGCCCTGTTTATTGATGCAATTCCTGATCAATATAAACCATTAGGGATACTCATAGGCCATGATTTTACCTGCTCTGGACTATTAATCGAATCAATTACTCATAGCTCCTATCTATCAACTTCCAAAATATCATCTTACGAACGATTGGAATTTTTGGGTGACGCAATACTGGACAACATAGTCACAAAGATGATATTCGGTCACTCGTCAGATATACCTGTTTCAAAAATGCATTCACTTCGTTCAGCTGCAGTTAATGCCAATCTCCTTGCCTATTTAGCAATGTCTTTGACTGTACCAGTGCCGCACGCTGAAATACTACCGCCACAGGAAGATAAATCGCCAAATGTGGTGCCGTCGGTGAAGCACCTATCCTTACCAATGTTTCTGCGTGCAGCACCCATACCTCAGCTCAAAATGCAAATGCAAAAAACTTTCCAGCGTTTTAACAAGCTTCGAAGCTCGATCAGCATGCAGCTTAAGGAAGGTACCAAGTACCCTTGGGCGGATCTGTGTAGCATCGGCGCCCCGAAACTGATGAGCGATTTAATCGAATCAACGCTTGGTGCGATTGCAATAGATTCTAGAGGTGATATGGAGGCTTGTGAGAGGTGGCTTGACAAGCTAGGCATCCTTCCCTGGCTTCGACAAGCCATGGATCGCCATACAATTAACTTGCTCCATCCAAAAGAGGGACTCGGAATTGCTGCGGTGGATGAGTCCGTTGAGTACAAGATCACTACAAATAGGGTGAAGTTTCTTGAATCAGAAACTCCTTTTGGTGACGTGAATTATACTTGTGAGGTTTATGTTGGAGGTAACAGGATCTGTGAGGCGTGTGATATTAACCCAATAGCCGCTGAGACAAGGGCTGCCGACAAAGCTCTTGAGGTGTTGGTAAAAGAACGTTTGGGGAATGTCGCAGTCTCGACCACAGAATTGGATAATGCGACGCCTGATGGTGACGAAAACGCTAGCCTTGCTAACGACAGCGATTTCGACACTCCGGAAGAGTATTTTGATGCGGCATTAGAGCTATCTTTGTAGCCAGTTAGTCTTTTGAATGACAAAGCTCAGTTCGGCTACGAGAGAACTAACACATGACTTTTACGTCGATCACATCTTATATTTCCTGACCAAAAAGACGCCGTGATCCAATTCATTTACCTAAAGTCTGACAGTAAGATAATATAAGCGTTTTGTGCATCCAAGATTGCAAGCTCTTCGTGAGGCTAACAACACATTTTCAAAATACTTGTGGGTAGTTTGAATAGCCCGTTAGCCTCAAAATCATTATCGTCCGCTCTTAAAACGGCCGACTTCGACCTTAGGTCTTCTATCATCATGATTCAAGTAGACGACTTGAAACGTATTGCCAAACCTATCCCAATGAAACGGATCAAACATATAAACTTAAGGCGTCGTTTTGACCAAAATATGCTATCCATTTCGAAAATCTGCGACATCTAATAGAAGAGGTTGTTTATAGCTAAACCGATCCTTACTTTCCCCTCTCAACTAGTGTAATATGGAACTGTTTAAAAGAGCTTGCTAATAATGAAGGCTTGACCGAAGAGGATGTATTTTCAGCAATGGAGGAAGTAAAGGCATCTACCTACATACCTAAAATTCATAGTGGCAGTTTAAGAAGGTACTAAAAGATCTGGAAGATAGTTAGTAGTGGAAACAAGGGAGTAACGTGGATGATTGATAGGACTAATGCCTTGTGGCAAGGTTCAAGAGCTTAGACAT
Source organism: Erythroxylum anguifugum (assembly GCA_027478595.1). NCBI lineage: Eukaryota > Viridiplantae > Streptophyta > Magnoliopsida > Malpighiales > Erythroxylaceae > Erythroxylum > Erythroxylum anguifugum. The sequence continues at coordinate 20,058 of JANIPN010460464.1, forward strand.
GGAATTTCATTGATTCGTTTATGAATTAATTTCTGATCATTCGTTAATACCAGGCGTTCCACGAGACAAATATGCTGGGAAAAAATATATGTAAATCTGAATTTGATGTTAATATACCTTATTCCATCAGAATAGCCGTGATGTGGACTGGCGTAAGAGCGATAGCCGATAGCTATCACTCATATCCCGCCAAAATCCCGCCGATGTCGTCTGTGACATCAAGGCTGACTACTTCTATTTGAGCAAGAGGAGACGGTATTATGACTATATATCTGTCCTCGATCTTCATATCACGCATATGAGTTGGCGATTGGTTTTGTTGCCGCTGGTCAATTCGTAACCAGACTACCTACCTAAGTACCTAGGTACATAGTAGAACTTAGAATAACGCACTATGAAAGATCTCAGAGCTCGCTAATCCAACAATAATATAAATATTAATTTAGCGTGAAAAATACCACAATGCCACGGAAGTGGCACAAAAAGACAACTGAATGAAGCAGCCAATTAATTCCAGCACTTGAGAGGCCGAAATTATGACAGCCTTGCGTTTATTGTGCGGTGTCGAACGTACTCACATAGTACATTGTACAACAGAAGCTAGCTATCACACGACAACCTCTGTGTATCGGCAGCCGTAACTTCGGTACAACTGCCCAATGCGAATGGTCTAGAGCTAGGCTTTGATGAGCGACAGAGTTGTTGAATAACAGGATACACTTATTTGCTCTCAACCAGATAAATCATATCCATGACGGACTACTTATATAAAGTCTTAAGAACAGTGGAATACAACAACCTGTGCAACCCAAACCCGTCTACTCGCAGCTTGGTGGGGAATCATACATCATAAAACCAAAAATGAACCCAAATATCCATATTGCGTAATCATAGAATATAATTTCCTTAAATCCTCCCCTCTTCCCGCTTCCCAATATCCCCATAACCTCTATCCTCTAACTCCTCGATACTCTTGTATAGTTCCTCAGGCTCGACATGCTGCCGGAGCACATACCTCTTGAAAAAATAGGGTACCTGCCTCAGCCCCCACATCATATGGGTATGTGACGGTACCGCGAAAATCTGATCCAGCTCCTCCAAGGTGCGGGCCTTCGTCTCAGGCAAAAATAGCAGCACTAGTACAAAGCCGATGATGTTCCATCCGCCATACCAACTAAACGCCCCTTGTTCCCCAAACTCGGCTACAAGTGATGGCCACGTGATGCTTAGCGTCGCATTGAAGAACCACAGTGTGGCTGTGGCTACGGACATGCCAAGTGGACGGACGTACAGCGGAAACGCCTCGGCGGAATACGTCAAAGGGACTGGGCCCATGCCAGGCGAGTAAAAAATGCCAAAAAGGTAAATACCTAGCGCAACGCAACCGCTGCGTGCGCGTAGATCGGTAATCCAGAACGAGAAGCCCGTAAAGAAGAGAAATATGGCCATGAATGGTAACGTGAGGAGGAGGAGGTTGCGGCGCCCGTACGTATCGATAGTGTAGATTGCAGGTATCGCGAATAGGAAATTGATCGCGCCAAAACCTAGACTGGCGGATAGTGCAAGCAAAGCAGAAAAGTCGGCACTAATGAAGATAGTTGAGCTATAGTAGGCTATTACGTTGACGCCGCAGAATTGCTGCATGAACATGACTGGGATATGGGTTAGTCTTTGGAGCCCTAGAAAAAAGGTAGAAGAAACAAAGATTATGGTCGAATGATGGTTTAACTGTAGTAGCGATGTGTTATACAAATGACGATACGATAGGTACCTAGGTAATTATGCCTTGAAAATTGAATCGATAGAAAATCAAACCTACCAATCTGAGAGGCCAAAAGCGCCCGCCGATTCCTCGGCACTCTAACCAACTCGAGCACCTCAAACTTCCCTTTAATCACGATTGCGCTCTCTGCCTCGAGTAGAGTGTGCATATAAAAGATATCTCGGGCAGCCTGTACCCTAGTGAACCTCAGTTTGCACATGGCCTCGTACGCGGCATAATGATTACCACGGCTCATGAACCAGCGCGGACTCTCAGGACATTTGAATACAAAAAAGCACACGACTATTGCTGGCAACATTGCACTAGCCATCATCATGCGCCAGTTGAGGCCGACGATACCACCGAGCGGAGGCACGTAATAAAATGCCAGATCAGCAACGTAACCCAGCATGATGCCGAAAGCCGTCCACATCTGCCACTGCAGGAAAGCCAAATTAGTTAAAGAGAAATTCTGAAAGCATATAAGCATGAAACTTACCTGCATGACGAGCGCGCCTCTGATATTTGGCGGCGTAGTTTCGGCAGCATACATAGGCACAGTCGCGCTTTTAGGCCCAATACCCAGTCCAAGCGCAAATCTTGCAATTGCCATTCCCCACCAATCGTTCACGAAACCCTGCCAGAAACACGCGATAGCAGAGAACAAGCAGGTGATGAACACAGTCCCGCGACGTCCAAACATTCTATTGAACGGAACCGTCATCCAACATCCAACGAACGCGCAGCAGATGTACGGCGCTGCATTGACGAAGCCGGCAAGCCAGGTCTCGCGGCTAGGCCGCACAGTACCGTCCTCGCCATGGTTCGGAGCGACCAGGCCAAACTGTGGATCATAGAAGACTTGCCCGCCATTCACCACAGTTTCGTCCATGCCTTGCACCGCGGCAGCTGTCGAACAAAGTACGATGACCAGGTACATCAGCCGCGGTTGTGACCAGCGAGAAGTTTGCTCCTTCAGAAGAATCGCTTGTTCCTCCGGGGTCAGCCCTTCTACTTTCTCCCAGTTCGTGGGATCTTGGGCGATGCACGCACCCAGTTCAAAGGCTCGGATATCGGATTCGTCGCCCAAGTAGTGTTTCATGGCATAGTTACGCCCTCTCTCGCGGAGTTCTTGGGGGGTGTAGTAGGCGAGGGGATTAGCGAGTGTGGCATTGACGTTGTCGCGAAGAATGTCTTCTGGCTGTAAAGTATGTTAGTACAAACTGGTTCCAATGAGCGGCTAAGAGCAGAAGGTAAGATGTTCAAAATGTCATTCAGATATACAATTAAGTGACCTTCAGAGACATAGAAAGATATAATCGAACCAACAAGTAAAGTTAGGGAACCTACCCTCGCTCTCGTACTCGGCCTCCTCCCAGCTAAAGAATGATTTCTCGCTTCATCATTTTAGAAAATCCTGTTCAACCATCTCGAGAATTGGTGTCATCGAACTCACCATCGTACTCGACGTGCGTAATGTCATCAGAAGATAAAGAGGAAGGGCGAACAACGTCTTCGGCCAGGGGACTATCCATAAGGTCTTCTTATTGTCAAACACTTTTGCAAATTGCCAGCGGGAGTAGCGCTTAGTAGACTAGAGTAAGGGACTCATTGATGTGTTTGAAAGAGGTTGTGGGATTTCTTAAGAGAAAAACACCTGGTGTAGACTATGAGATGGACGCAGACGGCGAAGATGCAGTTCGGGGTTTAGTCAAGACTCGAGCATATATGGCGATATAGTGTACTTTGGAACTTGTATCCTAGTCAAAGACCCTTATAGATCTCAGGACTTTGTGCAATATACAGCTAGCTCAACCTTAAAACCATGAGACAACGACCGCTGCGTTGATGGAAACAAGATAAAAGGTGGAAGACCCGGTCTTCCACGAGCGACTACTTACCACAAAGTAAGAATTACTTCTTCCCCGATTCGCAAGTGCTCTTCCTGCAATCTTGGTGACTCTTGATCGCGTCAGACAGTAAGGCTAAAAATCCCACAGCCTTGCAGGGCACCTCTTGTTTGTTGCCCACTGGCGGGTTGAATTGAACAAAGCCTCACAGAACGCCGCAGCTGGTTGCCTCCCGGATCGCAAGGTATCCCCAAGATGGAAAGAAGGCGCGAACTGGCGGTATCCAACAGCCAGAAAGTAAGGCAGAGGCGATTAAAGTTTCTCTCTGTCCGAGCCAGTAGTCGATATTAGACTGAGTTATTATTATTGGTGGCACGACCAAGAGAGAAAAGTTGAATTGTGCTGATCGGCGTCCAACCCCCCACCGGACGAGCGAATTTTGAAGAACCAGGGCAGGTTAAGATTGATTAATAGGGACAGAAACAAATCTTGCGGGAAAGCCCACGTATGTATTTGGGTCGAATCTGTTCGGTTGTAGTAGTATTATTATTGGAGAGCGCGGAAGACGAGTATTATTAGCTACCTAGGAGAGGTACCTACCTAGCTAGGTACGAGTATCTACCTAGGTAGATACCCAGCATGCTCCATTGCGTTCCTACTTAGTAGCGGTGGCTTGGCCCGTTGTTATTATTGCGTTGTTGTTAGTTGTTGTTGTTGTAGCCACCGGCCCACCGCCGTCGCACGCCTCTTCACCTCCACCTTTCAACGGACGTGGGTAGGGTATGTACTTACCTAGGTACCTATGTAGGCGTTGGTTGCTACGTACCTAGGTAGGCACCTGCCCCGGGGCCCGGGGGTGGGAGTGGTATGGACTTCGATGTTGAACGCCCATCCATTCGTTATGAGTTCAAACGCTCTCTATAGAATTATTCCTCTTCTATCTGCCTACCTACCTCCTGAGTATGTACCTGAATTACAAGGACAAGGCCGAAGAGAGCCGATGAAACGGCTGCAGCCAACAGACTGGCAGTGAGCTACCTCTCCCCTCTAGCAAGATGCATGCCCTCGTTGCGCACACACCGTATCACCGATCGCTGAAGCGGCCTTACTAGCTGCAAGCCTGCAGCGGGCCCTTCCCCAAGCCCTCCCCATCTTTCATCCAGCTGCACGTCAGATTTGGAGAGCCCCAGCTTGATCTTTGGCTCTAGCCAAATCGTCCAGTAACGTTTCCCCAAAGTTGAGGTAGTTCAGGCTTCGCAAAAATTCAATAAAATCGCTCAATTCTGCCTTACTCCTCGCCCTGCGGCTGCTATACTCGACCTCGTCGTACACGCACAGTCGAAACATTCCGTGCCCAACTATGGGTCTTCGCATGTTCTTTCTCTGCTTTACACGGAATCCACTCGGATTGTCGATCGGCAGCCCTCAATTTCTTTCATCTTCTCGGCCGCGCTTCTGAGGGGCGATCGTATTGTAGATCGTCCCCATTTTCTCCCTCAAAGGTGACGTTCCGCTATTCACAAAACTTGTACTCGTCGTACCAGAGAGCTATTCCCTCCATAGCCTCGAACGATGGATCGAAATGCTTTTTGATCATCTTGTGCTTAATTCCAGCTCGATGAGATGATACGTGGCAGGGATACTGAGGAGCCTGTATATATCCTGACGCATAACTCCGGGGGTGTCAAGACATGTAACGCATGTACGGGTGCTCATAGGCGGCCGATTCACTCCTGAGCGGTCATCCTACATTTGTGATCTGCCGTGCGATGGGTATTCTCAGTAGAAATGAGAAATGATAACTAGCTGTCACGGACCCGTGCCTGTAAAGCTAGGGATTACTATGCCAATAATAATGACTGTAAACATCCCTGTCTTTCTAGAAGGGATAAAGAACGAACCTCCCCCGCCCCATTGTGGTTCTCGCTGGTGGAGGTGCGGGTGGAGGTAGAAGTGGCGAACCTTCGCCTTGTTCTTAGCATTATTAGCTCCCATCTCAGAAAAAGACCTCAATCGGCGTTGAGGGAAAGCCCCCATGATATCTCTCCGCAGAGAGATTAAATAATAATCGTCAGAAGTAAGCAAGTAGTCCGACTGTTTCGGATCGCCCCAGTCTGGCTCGGCTGGGCAACGTACAGGCTGAAGTCGTGACATACCTACCTACCTACCTAGAACTAGGTATGTTGGTTCATTGTACCCTATAATCCGACGAGGGGAAACAGAGCGCAGCCACCGCAGAGCGTTCTGGTGGATGGGATATATCTCATTAATCCGTACATACACATATTTACTTTCCTGGAGATGACTTGTGCCCTGTGTTCAGCCCTGAGTGCCATTATTATTGCCAATACCTTGCAGACCACTCTACGCCCGAAAAGCCCTGGTGCTGCCGCCCAACTCGGCTTGGGATCCCGCCCGACAAGTGAGACATAAGCAGAAGGCATTTGAGTCAAAGCATCAGCTCTATTTCGCATTTCTTCGTTAACTACCAACCGTCGAAGAGCCAAATTCCACGCGAGACCAATCTCTTTGCGATTTACGCTCTGATCCTGACAGACTGTGAAATCACGAATCGACCCAACATGACCCGTCTTGAACCTAGCGATATCACCGAGGCCCCCAGCCCTCCCCTCGGACGAGAGCTAGGAATTATGTTCGGCTTCATGGGATTGATGCTACTTTCAAGCGTAGTCTACTGGGTTACATGGCAGTGTAAGTTTGTATTCTTTGTGTTTTCTTCAGACCATTGTAGCCCCTCTAGAACGTGAAGTTCAACGCAATAGCTTTGCCCAGTCAATTTAGAAGCAATTCTGTATCCAAAACATCATCATTTTCCTCTCAACCGCTCCCGCCCCTGGTTGTAAATTTTGAATTATCCATTCTCTTAGTACACACTATGTAATTTCAGACTGCATGGCCGAGTTTCCGGCCCTCCTTAATCATTCAAAGCTGACCGCGTCTTCCTACAAGTCTACCAGCGCAAATTGGATCGACGCGAGGAAGAGCGCCGAATGAAACTCAGCAAGACTCCATTGTACAGCGGCCGATTCGATGAGAAAGGACAGCTTCGTGAGAGATTAGAGCACATCGAGGACGTGACGACTGAAAAGGCGAAGAGGAGTGGTAGTTTAGGAAGCGGACCAGTGACGACGAGAGACTCCCTTTGATTTTGTTTTCTCTGTTTTTGGGATTCTAACTATTGGCCCACTCAAAGCTGAGGACTTGAATGATTCAAAGTGTGTATGGCGTTTAAAGTTAAGTTGACTGGTCTGACGAATGAAGAAGCCGCTGTGCATTCGGGTGATATGTTTAATTTAAGAGCGGATTTGCTGATTAGACTTTGTTGTGGTACGTATACGGGCATAAGGGTACAAGCTTTACACGTTATCTCATTTGAAAAAATTCATTGAAAATAGCTAATATTTCGCATAGTACTCATGCAAAATATTGGGTTTCAGCTCGCTTAGCGGAGGTTGCCTTAGTTTCAATCTAACTTTAAGAACTCTCATATTTATAGGCATTCAGTACATATATCGGTGGGTGTCGGCAAGGGTTATATCAAGATGCACACAAAAATGCTATAGAGCTTGTTTTCCCAACTACCTCTAGGTCAATCCGAACTTTCTCTGGGTTATCTTGACCTTCTGTAGCCATAGCCAAGGCTGTGGCTGCAGTTCAAATGTTATTATCCTCCAAGGGATCAATGCCTACATCTCAAAGATTCCTCCTCTTCCAATTTCTAGACGCTCCCGCTTCCTTTTCGGCCTCCTTCGGCCCTCCATTTCTCCTCACAAACCTCTCTAGCGCCACTGCTCTTCCAGGAACTCAAGATCAAGTTGACAATATCGTCTACACCTTTTCCTGACTTCACAACCGCGAACACCGTCGGCCCACCGTCTCTCATCCTTCCTGCATCGCGTTGCATAACCTCGATGCTCGCCCCTACCGCCTCTGCGAGATCGATCTTGTTGACAATGAGCAGATCGCTGCCAGTGATGCCTGGTCCGCCCTTGCGAGGCACCTTATCACCGCCTGCCACATCGATGACATAGATAATAAAGTCCGCCAGCTCACGGCTGTAGTTGGCGGCCAGGTTATCCCCGCCGGACTCGATAAGGAGCAAATCTGTGTGAAATTCGGCGTGTAGCTGCTGCAGCGCCAGCAAGTTGGCCGAGATATCCTCACGGACAGCGGCGTGCGGGCAGCCGCCCGTTTCGATGGCTCGGATCCGCTCTGGCTGCAAGGCCTTGTTACGGGTCAGGAATTCGGCATCTTCGCTATTTGGGAAGGGTTTAGCGGATTGTCTGGGCAAATTTTCTGAGAACTAGATCGGGGAAGGGAACACACCGCGTAAATATGTCATTGGTTACGGCAGCAATGTTATACTCATCACGCAGTTTGAGGCAGAGCTGGAGCATCAGAGCTGTCTTGCCGCTTCCAACAGGGCTATCGGTAACTTCCATGTCAGCATCGTGCTTCAGCTGGCAATTCGGAATGATGGTAAGCAGGATATCCGCCAATCTTCAATAGGCTCTGATATAGTTTGGTTCCAGAAATCGCTTGACCAAGACTAAACGTACCCACCAATCCCTATTGTGAACGCGCGATCTCTCCAGTCTCTGCCCTCGATGAGCGGCATCTCGCGGCCGAGATAGGACCCGGGACCGTCGAGGATCTCGTGACTGTGGCCATGTTCCGCAGCATTGAATCCACCGTGGGTATGGGTATGCCCATCATGGCTATGAGTTGTTGCTGCTGCCATGGGGAGAAATTGGATACAGGAACGATGAAAAAGTTCAAACGAAAACAAATGTAGTTAAAAGGTGTAGCTGATAATTCGCGCAAGAACAGAGGTTTTATTTACTCTCAGCACCATTCGTCAACGAATTATATAAACGCAGAGCTCATTTATATGATAAACATTCATCTAGGATACCTACCTAGGTACCTGCCTATGTACCTAGGTAAGCATCAAGAAGGAGGTGCGGGGTGCGGGGCCGGACGTGTATGTAAGATACACCTCGAGGCTTGTGACTACGACTTCAATGAAGTCTAAAAATTCCTACTCCGTATATCAGTGAGTACAAGACTTTCACCTCTATAGTGTAGGGCAGTCCCTATGATGAAAGCTGAAGTCTTCAGTAGCAGTTCTGAATGTTCTGGCTAACTCTCTGTTCTTGTGATATATCAGGGGTCATGGACATCGCATGAGCTGCCAACAACTACTAGCATACGTTTCTCATCAATGTCATACGACAGGAAACTTTACACTGATTCGTACCGGAAGCAGGAATCATTTGCGAGTCGTCAAGCACTTCAATCCTCCATCTCTTTTGGAGAAAACAGCCTTCATGTAAACTAGTGTTTCGCCTTCTCCTGTCTCTCTTTCTCTGCCTTGACTATACTATCGAACCTCCCGAAGGCTGTGAACCCTTCGAGAGAATGTTAGCTGAAAGGTACTTGGATTTGTAGTTTGAGGCCTCTTCACCTTCGAGCAGTACAGTGCCCACCCATTTACACCAAAGCATACTTCCCGTTGCCACAGTGTGCCGCGTGCATTTCCTTGCCATGAGTGCTGCTTCTCCGAGGTGCGCCACGATCATGAACCAGAGCACTTTTGGTTGTGCCCATTGTAGGAAATCACCCACGTCGCGGTTTCCAAGTTGCTCGCCCACCCATCGCCCGTTTTCCGCCCTACTATTCAAGATCCAAGCGCAAGATACGAGAAACACCCAGACGACAACCAAACCCTTGGGACCCTCATAGCGTTTAACGGTCTGGGGCGACTTTCCAAGCTTCTTTGATGCATCCTTGTCCATCTGGACGAGGCGCTCGCGACTCTCATCGAGGGATTTCATCGGCGGGGATATGGGGACCGTAGAGGTAGTGCGGCCGAGGAAACCTCCGGACGTAATGATCATGGAAGATGTTGTAAGAGAAGAGAGCTGCGCATTGCGTGCGGCGAAGGGAGAGAGAGGGATATGGGCTTCAAGATAGCGCGTCAACGAGTCCGGGTGGTCGCGGTTCATGTGCGCGATCACACGCTTGGAGGCCTCGCCATCACGAGGCGAGGACGAAGTCGCCTTTGACGCAGAGGAGGCAACGGAGGTGGAATTGGTTGCGGTCGACATGATGAACGATGTTCCGTTGCTCTCTGCGGTTTCGATGGTCTTTTGGGGGGAAATTGAAAGAGACAATAACAGCGGCTACGTGGATTCCGGCCATAGCGGCCAGATTCCCTGGCAGCTCGGGCATGTGGCACAGCCTACAACATACAGTCTACAGCTGCCCCCACCCCCCGCCCGCGGGTGGGTTGTTTAATACCTTAGGTACCTACCTAAGGTACCTGGTAGGTAGGTAAGCATTTCTGTCCGCAAACACAGGAGTCGCGAGACAAGAATAATACTTAGGGTACTTGTTTAACTCCGTGGTTAGAATATGTGTGTGAGGACCTCGCCGCGGTCCCCGTCGGTTTAGCCTCGCACCCTCAGGATTATTTACTATTGCAATAGTTACGTTTCACAGTCTCTCTGGCAGGCCGGCAAGTATTCAACGTACTCGTACCAGGAGCCTCCCATAGGACCTTGCCCAAACACCTTTTATTAGCTATCGGGGCTCTAAACGTGCTAAGGAGTCCCAGGTGGCAGCCGCCGATTTTCCGTGAGGTACTAGTCTATGTACCTAGGTACCTAGGTGCCTAGGTAAGTACGAGTTACGAGTACGCCTAAGCGCCGAGAAGCTGAAAAAGGTGCTAACACAACAAACCAGCGGCACAGCCACCTCGGAAAACCTGGCAATGGGCTAGATACTCATTGCCAAATAAAGCACGTTAACATGTTTTCAAAGAGTGGTTCTTCACGGGATGGGAAGCCTTAGGCGGGCTGCCGTAATAATAATTATCCGCCTCAACTAAACTAACCTTCTGATTCTTCGTTCGATATCTCAATTCCACTAGTATCGGATATTGTTGGGCAAAGACACTCCACGGGCTCCAAGATGTCTTATATTACATGAGTGCCCTTTAGGTATTAGTTTTTCAGAACCCTAACCCAGGCTTTGTCGTACGCGTTCGGTTCCCTAGTCTTCTAGTTTCTATTGATCATCATGGCAGCCCGACCTGCACCTCGACCAACTGTTCAGGTCCTCTCAGTAACAGCATTAGTGTGCAGCTTCATTTCTTTGATCACAAGCTTCATTGTACTCTTGTCCGGCCGCCCTGGTTCCAGTCGAGCGGTGGCGAATTTTGAGAGTTTTACGTTGAGAGTAAGTCCAAAAGATTGTTTTTTTTTTTTTTTTTTTGGGGGGGGGGCGTTTT
>JANIPN010462670.1:0-12959 GCA_027478595.1 Erythroxylum anguifugum
GGGGGCTTCGCGTGGATGGGATTTCTCCAACTTGTGCATTTTTTTTGGCCTCTGATGCCAAGATTGATAGGTACCACAAGAACTTGAACGAGCCGATGATGATGCTGCTGCTGCTGCTGCTGTTGTTAGCTGGCTTTTTCTTTGTGAATCGGACCACAAACAGCGCGTCTTTCTCGTTTCTTGAATCGGAGCCGTTCAACTGGCAGGACCCTCTGGTGCGAGTGTTTGCCTGTTGCCGTCGCCGCCACCACCACCACCACCACAAGGGCTTTTCAGTCACTTTAGCCACCATTGGGGTCGATCCGGCTTCTCTGTTTTACATTGGTGACGATTCACCGGCTGACAGTCGATCGCCCACATCCTGGTGTAATTCTGATCCAGCAAAAATGTCATCAAATGTGGGGAGTCTGCGGCGCTGCCCTCGTGCTTCGTGGTATACAGGGCGTGAGTGGGAGTGGATGATGCTGCTTTTTGTCTGTGCATCTTCCTTGTCTTTTCTCTCCATTCTCAGATAGGACGTTATTGATCTGGTCGTCAGCCCACCCTAGTGGTCTTGTGATGTCCAACCTACTTTATGCTCTTACCTGTATAGCTCCTGCTCTGAATATTGCCATCTTTGCATTCGTACAAGCACACACACACACACACACACACACACACACACACACATACCCCTTCCATACTTTCCCTCGATGCCACTCTAGAAAAAGTCTCGCTGTCAGTAAGAGAAAGGAGGATCCAGCCAGACGGTAGAGTTGAACGGCGCGTGATTCGACAGCCTCCGTCTTCTGCCGGACTCTCCTCCCCCTCCAGCCCTCATTGTCATAATCCTACGCGTCAGCACCTTTTCACAACTCATTTTCCTTTCCGCTGATACCACCTCCTCCTGCTGCTGCTGCTGCTCCTCTTGCGGCACACGGGCCCCCCCTTGTTCCAGCTTTAGATGCGCACGGAGCGAGCCTACGCCCAAGACGCGCTAGAGATGGCTCCCTTCCTGGCCAGAGAGAATAAGAATGGCGCCATCGAGGAGATACTTCCTCAGCCTGAGCTCGACGACGACCAGCGCTCAAGCACCGCAGCAAGCATGACCGAGCCTCTACGGACACAGCTGGCCAACGACCCTGAGCTGCAAGGCCTTTCTCTCTATGAGAAGAAGGCCGTCCTCGTCAACAGAGAGCTCGACAGCCATGGAATGGGCAGGTATCAGTGGTGGATATGGATTCTCTGTGGCATGGGGTGAGTTTTTGTTGTGTGGTGTACAACACAGCTAACTCTCACTGTCTCCTCATGCTAAATCTAGACAAAATGATTAGATACTTCATCGACCTGATGTGGGCGCAGTCCCTAGGCCTTGCCCTCGTCGCCATCGAACCAGAATATGGCCTGCTCGAGAAGCACACATCCGGCACCCTCTCGACTGCCTTCAACGCTGGCCTGACTATCGGCGCCTTTACCTGGGGCTTCCTAGTTGACATCATCGGTGAGCTCCTTTCTCTTTCAACCTTTCGTGCTTCTGTTGTCGAGAAACAGAAGATTCTGACTATACAAATCTTTTAGGCCGATGGTGGGCATTCAATGGTACCGTCTTTATTGCCGCCATCTTCGGACTATCTCTGGGTGGTGCCAGCTCTTACATCTGCCTCTGCGTCCTGGCCGCCTTTTGCGGGTTTGGAGTTGGCGGCAACATACCCATCGACACCACCATTTGCCTCGAGTTCCTGCCTCAGAATCGCCGATTCCTCCTCGTCTGCCTCTCCCTCTTCCAACCGCTCGGCGTCATCGTTAGTTGCGGTATCGCCTATGGCTTGGTCCCGAGATACACCTGCTCGGCACAGGTTGAATGCGGCACGCAGCAGCCCGGTGAGCCATGCTGCACCAAGGACTCCAACTATGGCTGGCGATATTACTTCTTCTGCCTCGGATCCATCACCTTCCTCATCTTCCTGTTGCGCGCCGTCTTCTTCCGCTTCCGCGAGTCACCCAAGTTCCTTCTCTACCGCGGCCACGACGACAAGGCGGCCAAGGTCCTGCAACAGGTCGCCAACTTCAACAAACGCGAGCCCATGATCACGCTCGAGCATTTCAACGCTCTCACTGACGATGAAGCCGGTGTTGTATCTGACCCAACGGGCTCAGGAAAGGGAAAGGGCAGGGCCGAGCTTGGAAGTGGCGCACAGCAGAAGGATCTCACCTTTGGTCAGGTGCTCAAGCTGGAGGGCAAGCGGATAGCCCTCCTCTTTGCCACAAAATCATCGGCCTACATGACCATCCTGATCTGGGTGACGTACATGTTCGACTATCTCTCGTTCAGCGCAGCCGGTAAGTATTTCTTAAGTCCAGACGGAAATTTTGAAAGAATGTGGTGGCAAATGAAAGAGAAGGAACAAGGGAATAAGATACAACGATACCCGACTCTAGAAAAGCTAAGCTAACAGCATCGTGCAGGTACCTTCATTCCCATTCTGCTGAAAGTCAGGGGTGCTCAGCTGGGTGTGAGCACAAACGAGACTTATCGCAACTACATCATCGTTTACACGCCGGGACTTGTTGCTGCTCTCGTTGGCGGTGGCGTCTACATGATTCCAGGGGTCGGTCGCAAGTACGGCATGGTAGTGTCGAGCATTCTGCAGGGCGTGTCCCTATTCCTTTTCGCTGCCGCGAGAACAGTGCCTGCCTTTATCGGCTTCAACGTGCTTGAATACTTTATGCAGACACTATTCAACGCCATTCTGTACGGCTGGACGCCTGAAGTCTTTGCAGCGCCCATCCGTGGCACAGCATGCGGCCTGTCATCGACCTTTGGTCGGGTTTTCGGCATCATCGCGCCCAGCATCAGCGGCGCCATTCTCGCCACTTACGGCGACCATACGGACGATCCTCAATTTGGCAACGGCGTGCTTTACTTCTCCGGATCCGTCGTCTTCGTGGCGACAATCTGTATTCTGTTGATGCCCAACAAGAAGATGGGATCACAGAGTCTTTGAGTTGGGGGTCACTAGGACGATTCTGGAACTTTTTTTCCAAGACTTTGCTTTTTTACAAAATCTTGAGAGAGACGGCGACAACGATGCATGATATACGATTACAGACTATTTGCATGGCTACGGAGGGTTACGGTGGTAGCATGGATGGGTACATATGCATGGGAAGATTCAAACGGGTTGATAGACATGAAATTCTCGCGAATAGAATTCTTGTGAAATGGGATGAACTCAACTAGCTTGCACGGAGTGTCTTGTTGCTCAGAACATTAGCAAGTGTCCAAAAGTTTATCCTGCCGAGTCTCATGATCGAACTTGATGAGCGAGATGGGTCCCCCGTGCGTAGTCGATCGAACTTGAGTAGTTTAGAAAAAGCTGCCACAACACTCTACAAATTCAAATACATTGTGATCACTTGTCATGCTGGAGGCTGTAGGTACCACAGTCGTGTCATCTGGAAGAGGCCATCTTGTATTATGGGATAAAGTGATACATGTTCTGTGCCTTTGCTTTATTTTTAAAAGGCTCCTTAGTACGTCCACACTCGCGGCTATGCGACGCATCTGGAGAGATGATATTTCATTAAACATAGGCGACAAAACTAAGGTGAGCGACTCACTTGCAACTCGCAGGCCAGAGAGGAAGTGAGGTTGAGTTGTTGAAAGCTCGAACATTACATGTCTCTCCCTAATTTCAAAAAATGTCCAGAGATAGTATAGACCAAGGATGAATCACTTCAGAATCTCAAACACAAGCTGTTGTAAGCCTTTTGGTGATTTGAGAGGACTATTGAAAGTACTGAAAGTGCTTCATGTGTTAAGTTGGTCGGCAGAGTAGTGATTTTGGGAAGCTTGAACAATGACGTGAATGCATGTTCCTCAGCTTCAATACCTTGAATGTGGCTGGTGAAGAGCCTCATGCCGCAGATTCATGCTTAATGGGAAGCGCCTCAATAGGGGTGTGTGTAGGGGGGGGTGTGTGTGTGTGTGTGGCGCTAGCATTTAGCGGCCGCCTGCGCCACGTTTGGCCCATTCAGCTGGCGCGCGAATTTTCCCCCGTTTTCCGCCTTGCGCCCTTTTCTGACGCATCTCATTGTTCCGCCTGGCTGCCTGCCGCTACGGTCGCGTTGTTTGCTCTTCCCGCTGCTCAACAATACACGCTCTCTCTGCCACCTAAACCTCTCAATAGAGAAGCACTCTCTTTGACAACACGACGTCGCTTGGAGCCAGCTATTTGTTCTACTCCTCCTCCTCCTTCAACAACCATCTACTCTCAACTTTCTCCAACTTTTCGTCATCAACAACTTTTCCATTCTTCTTCTTCTTCTTCTTCAGCAGTCTTCTCAGTTGAGCCTGTACAGATACCTCTCTGCCATTTCTCAAGGTCAAGATCAGACAGCAACGCTCTAGCCAGATTCTGCCACATCCTATTGCTGCAGCCTGATCAAAGCAAAGAACTCACCTCTCTCGTCCTGCTCACCGCTGAACTGTCTACGATTTTCCACTAAACAGAATTCTCTGATTGTTCGTTTTGCCAGAACGAACTAATTCTTCAGCACTGCTTTTCACACACAAATCGCATCGAGAAACAAAAGTGTCATCATCGTCAAGATGTCCACCAACATCGACAAGTCTCTCGGAGAGATCATCTCCAGTCGCAAGTCGGCCACCCGCGGACGCGGACGCACTCGCAGGGGCGGCGCCAGGGCTCCTGTCGGAGGAGTGGCCAAGAGCGTGGCAAAGCCCACCAGGGCCACCAAGCCAAACACCAGGGCTGCAGCCGCACCGGTCGCACCAGCTGCCGGCAAAGGAAACAAGAAGATCATGGTCAGCGGACTGGTACGTAGCTAAGCTTATCCTTGGCGGGAAGAGGGAGACATGGCCATGAGAGCTTTGCTAACGATGAACAGCCCCACGACGTGAAGGAACACCAGGTCAAGGTATGTTGAAGCGCAAGGCCAGCAAATCCCATGGTCCTAGCCGCCTTTCTTTTCTTCGAAAGCACGACGCGCGTCTTGAGGTCATCCGAATTTGATCGCCGGAAATGGCGATTCGATCGGCAAGAGAATGGACACGAAGGATATTCCCCGGATGAAAATTTTCCAGCGGACTCTCACACGGACACGCAAAGAGCGGATGGCTAGCAAGTCAGTCGAAAGACTGCACGGCCAATGGCTCTGACCAGGTTCAGGTGCGCGAAAGCCACCGGGGCCATCCATGGTCGGCTCGCACTTGCCTTCTGCTCGCTCTGCCCAAGTTTGAAGCGAAGAAGTGTGCTCGAGCATGCGTCTGCGTCTCTCGCGCGATCCCTCCAAACAGCTGCCTGGCAAGCACGCTTGAGGGTCCCGAGATAGACATGGTCCAGTCCCCTCCCCCCAATGGTGGTCGAATAATTTTTTCTTTGATCTCGATCGCACCAAGGTCTTTGTCTCTGTGGCACAAATTCATCACACCAGCGAGCAGGGCAGGCACCGTGTTTGTTTTCCAATTACAGATTCGCAAACAGATTCGACGTTGAGAAGATGCGAGAAGCTTTTCAGTTGTTGGCACTCCCATTTGGGTTTTTTTTGGGTGGTTTTGAAGAGAGCGTGTCAGCTGCCATTGAAAGTTGGCTGGCCTGAAGCATATCATGTCAGTCAGAGAAACGTTGTTGGGTCCACGTTGCGGCACTTGGAGACTTGGGCCTTATGGATCGTGAACGCTATTGGGCTGGCACACGGTGGCGAAGGTTTTTGTTTGCGCAACTACAGCGCGAATATTGTGAGGTTTTGATTTATTGTCGACTCTGTGCCGCCTGCTCGCTGGTGTTATGGAAATCAGACTCTCGATTTACAGCCTGCAACTACGAACCTCCCCCCGGAAGCGCAGACGCGATATGGACGATTACGAGAGAACTGTCATTTGTTTTGCGATTCCAACATGAGGACTGACCGGTGTTTTTTTTTAAAACTTACAGGAATACTTTGGCGAGAGGGTCGGCCCGATCTCTCGCGTCGAAATGAGTTACGGTCCAGATGGAAAGTTCCGCGGCACCGTGATGATCCTATTCCGCAACGACGTCGCTCAGAAAGCGGTCGAAGACCACAACGGCGTGAGGGTGGACAACAAGGCCATGAAGGTAAGCCCGCTGATTTTGTTTGGTACTACCATCGATGTGACTGAGACTGACTCTGTCGTGTTAGGTGGAAGTGATCTACGACGCGAAGCACCTTCCCCCGACCCAGCCAGTCAAGTCCCTCGGAGACCGGGTGTCGGATCAGCCCAAGAAGGCGGGCGCAGCGGCAAAGAAGAACGAGCCGAAGAAGGGCAAGGCGACGCCCAAGGCCGCCGGTGCCAAGGAAGCCCGTGGCGGCAAGGGCGGCCGCGGAGGCCGCACCAAGAAGAAGACTGCCGAGGAGCTCGACGCGGAGATGGCGGACTACATGGGAGTGGACAAGCCTGCGAACGGCGAGGCTGGCGCTGCCCCAGCCGGACAGCCCGCAGCAGCTGCGGCAGCTCCGTCCGCCGAGGCCATGGACGACGTGCTGTGAGCGAGCACAGCCAGGTTTTTTGTTCGCTGTCGCTCTACCTTCTAGCCAGTAGTAGTAGCTGGACAGACTCGTCCCTCTTCAGGGCTTTGTTTCCATTGGTTCGAAAATTCTTCAAGAAAACAATTGTTTGGTCGACATGGAAAGGCAAGGGTGGAAGAATTCCACAAAGAAGGATTTTACCAGATTGTAACAATAGAGGTGTTTTTGAGAATAATGATACCCGGCAATCGGTGGTTTGAGCAAAGAATGTGTGTCTCTTTGTAGGAGCGGTTTCGGCCTGGCTCATTGTAGAGCTGCAGGCGTTGCTGCTCTCTTGTGTGGTGGTGATGATGAAGCTCCATCAGCTTTTCCCTTCTGCTCTAGAAATTCCTTGCGCGTAGTAGGTCAATGATGCCTGCCTGCCTGGGTTGGAAACGTTCCTCTTATCGTGAAGAAGTTGAGTGCAGATGAGTGCTTAACAGACAGACAAGAGAGAGAGAGAGTCTTCAAGGTCATTTGCTACATACATACACTTGCCCGGCAATCTATTGGGATCATCTGAATGGGCGACTGCCTAGGCAATTTGCGAGTGCCACTTCTCTCTCCTTTTGCACTCTGTTTCCTGACTACCTACCCAGTCTGTCCATTGATCCCTACTCACTGAATGAACGAGTGGCCTGGCAACATTACAGACGTCACGTCACGGCAAAATAATGGAAATACATGTTGAGCTACATACAGACTTGCAACAGTATCTCTGTCTCTCTTTTTTACCTGTTTGAATGTCTGGAAAGGGCAATGCGTTTGTATTCAGAGTATTCATCTTACTAGAGTGATCATCAAGATACAGATGAGCATGGAGATGATTGTTCCATACATGTTTTGAATTGTGGCCGGGTTCAGGAGCGGCCTTGATAGTTTTTTTTTTTTTTTGGCAGCACAATAGAGAGAGAGAGAGAGCATCAAGATAGCACCACATGGCAATAGCTTCAAGCTTGGCCAGCTAAGGGCGTTCGTAACGTGCAGGGGGGGAAAGGTTTGGGCTTTTTTTTTTCTGTCAAAGTGCTACTGTAATAGTCTTTATTTAGTGTCTACTGTCAAAAGCACTCGTAACTGTATTTGCATCATTACCCTTTGAAAGGGCAAAAGATACGTACAAATCAAGACACGTCTTTGGACCAGGCTCGATTCAACCAGCACCGAAGTCTGACGACCTTGTCCACAAAGACAAAGAAACAGCTTTAATGATAGCAAATGCCACTCCCTCGACCTCGAGCGAAGCGAGCCCAAAAAAAAAAAAAAAAAAAAAAGCAAAAGAGATTACAAAAAGTTGACACGGCTTTCGCCTCACCGCGCCCCATAGACAAGCAGTCGTAATCCGGAAATTCGCCTCTCTACGGTGATGGACTCTCTGCGGAATTGCTTCCCTGAAGGATATCCATCAGCTTAGGGACCCAAGCCAGCATCGTGGGCTGCCCGCACGAGTGGGGGTGCCACCGCGAAGATCGAACCGGGCGCCTGGACTTGTCGGGAGTAAATTGGGAAACGATGTGGGGAGTGCGCCGCATCTTCTTCAAGGCCATTACAGCATTTCTTGGCGTTGGTAATCATCTTTATATAGTACTTGATCCAGCTACTCACAAGGAAAGAAAACACGGAAAGAATCAAAGTTCTGTGGGAAGCATCAGATTCAAGTTGGCAGGTGCGTTTTTCAACTCACGCTCCTGCCATATTCTTTCACAATGTTGAGCAATATCATAAGAGCACGTGCAATCTGCTGGAAAAAAAATATTTTCTCGGTCATCTTCTGCTTCAAGTTCCCACCATACCTCTAGATTATGGAATCCACTTGAATACTCAAACTTATCGACACCTACCAACGTCAGATCATCTCCCCGACTGAGCATTGTCTTGCCGGCAGAGTGCAGACAGGGTCTCTTGATCAGCCGCAAGCCGAGACGCAGGGTGGCGAAAATCGCGTCTCAGACTCGATTTTGCGACACGTCTGACGGCGATGACCAGCGGCGATGATGCTGCCTGCTTTACAGCAGAGAACTTCCAGAAATATGTGCGAGGGCTGATCACTGAGGACATGTCCCCGCCCGTCGCAGAATGTGAGGCGTATTTGTGGATGAGTCTGTGGCAACGTCGAGTCTGCCACCCATCGCATGCGACCCAGCCGGGGGCCCAAGTGGCCGCAGAATATTCACCTGCAGCCACGCTGAGCACAGCTGCTTCAGGTTGCTCACGGGCGACTTTGAGCATGTCTTTCTGGGCAAGTACGATGCAGCCGGAGTGAAATCAAGGCTTCTGCCGGCTCTACTGGTAGCCAGAAAGCAAACTTGCAAGTCTTTAGCTGGTTGGCTGGCTGGTTGGTCGGTCGGTCGATCTGGTCAACAACGATGAAGAGTTTGTTTCGAGCTGGCTATTGGCATTCATGCGGGTGATCACCGCGAATTGACTTTCGTTTCAAGGCGGAACTTATTTTCAGACGCACGGTTCTCTCGAGATTACCCAGAGTAACGCTGCATTTGAGAGTATCCTGCTGCAGATGATCCGGCACGCCTCCCCTTTTCTCTCTGATGAGAGATTGTGCTGCAATCTCAGCGGGTCAGGGTCGCGACATCTGACTGAATTTTATCAGTCTTGCCTGTCAGTTTTGTGTTCTGCTCCAGCAGACGAGGCATTGTCGTGATCAACCGCCGCCAAGCTCGTGCTCGTCGCTCGAGCGTTCCAACTCTCGTCACCTGTGAGAGGGCGAAGATCGTGTCCGCAAACGAAAAGCTGTGCCAGATGTCGCGAGGGGATCTGCCGGCGAACGCGCAGCACTTGAAACGACGGACTCGTGCTGACCAAGCAGACCATGCCGTTCAATAGGGGGTCCGGCGGCCAGTGATCCGGCAGCGTCGACAACCACAGGCGCTTCAGTTCATTCCACGTCCTCGCCGGCTCCACCACACCTCCGCACGAACAACACCAAACTCCATCCCGTCCTCTACACCACCCCTGCCGTCTGGCCCCCCATCAGTTGAAAGTCAAGGATAAAGAGCAGGCTCGTTGGCGGTAAGTCAGGTTGCAAGCGTGCTGCGCCCTGAAGCGATTTGCAGACCAGTGGAGGGATAGTGGCTCCAACTTAGGCGAGACGGCATCTCTCCGTGAACCAGTCAAGGGAGCTGTTTTGACGGCACGATGGAAGTGGTGCGTGCAGTTCGTCGGAATGAGTGGTGCCGTCACCCGCGAAAGCGCGTCCCATCCAGGACAAGTCGCGGAGACGTCGGAAAGAGGTCAAACAAGTGTGCAAGCGCATGTCAAGCCTCCCCCAATCTCTTTTCTAACGGTCTGTATAATGGACAGGAAGGGGGAGGGGAGGGGGGGGGGCCAAGAAACCCCCTGTCGGTGCTAGCACGCTCCATCCCAGTAGGTGGCGTAGCCCTTGCAGCTGCCACAAGTCGGTGCTGCGACGGGAGCGCAACCCAGAAAGCCAGACTGCTGGGTTTGGAGAGAGTGTGAATGTGCGTCGCAATAGCAGAGGAGGAGAAAGCAGTCACACAGCAGCAGGCTTTTTTTTTTTTTTTTTTTTTTTGGTTTTTCCCTTCTCCTCTGCGGCGAGGCTCTGACAGGCCAAACTTGTCTGAGGTTTTTTGCTCCAGCCCTGCATGCACGTTCACACGTGCGGGTTTGAGATCAGTTCGACGGGCCTGTTTTCCTTTTTGAATCGCCTGCTCCGCTGGTGCTCCCTTTTCTTTGCCTTAGCATCGTGACATCCTGTCCGTTTTGCAGTTTGGTTCATTTTCCTGTATCTTCTCGACAGGACTCTTGTCTTTTCCTTCGTTTTGCGCCGTCACTTCTTTCATGTTCTGATGGCACATGCGAAGCATGCTGTCCCTGCAGGGCCTAATCGCCGTTCTGTGGCTGGTCTTCAGCATAACAATACTCCTGTCAGTTGGCAGGTTCCTCATCAGGCTTCGCTACTCGGGCCAGCTCTACGGCGATGACTGCTTTCACGCCGCCGCCCTGGTTTTCTGTATCATATTCTGTGGCCTCTCGCACGCCTACGCACCCAACTACTACCTCCCGCCGTATGATGACGGCCAACCGACAGACTGGGCCGCGGCGAACGCCAACCACCCCATCGCTATCCTGGTCAACGTGACCTTCTGGACGACCATCTATCTCGTCAAGTTTGGGCTTTTGACGCTCTACCGACGCATCTTCGGCGTCTCAGACACCTTTCGGACCGTCTGGCTGCTGGTGACCGGCCTCGCCGTCGTCTCGTACTGGATCTCGTTCGCCTTGGTGGTCTGGGAGTGCCGGCCGCCGCGCAACCCGTGGGACGTTGGCGGCTGCGACGTCGACTGGGCTCACTATGTCAGCGCGGTGCCCGGGCTCTGGGTGCCGGCCGCGCTGCACCTGGTGACGGACATTGCCATCATCGGGCTGCCGCTGTGGCAGCTGCGGAAGCTGCAGCTGCACGGCGGGACGGTCAAGGTCGGCGTGGCGTTGCTCTTCCTGGTGGCCATCATCGGCACCGTCATGGACGTGATCCGGGCGGCTCTGACCGGGTACCAGCCCGAACGGAGCAACGACATCGGCCAGTACGCGGTGTGCGAGGTGCTGGAGCCGATGGTGGCGGTGATCCTGTCGGCCCTGATCGCCTACGGGCCGCTGTTACGCAGCGCAGACAGCGAATACGGCGAAGACGACGTGGAGCGGGGAGACGTTTCTGACTCGGACACATCCTCGCTCGGCACGGCGCCGACAGAGGAGCCCATGGGCATCTTCAACACGCCGCGGCCCCAGACGCGGGCCAGCTCGATGCGCAGCTTCCTGCACCCGCTCAGCTACTACCAGCAGGTTCACCAGCAGTCGCACGCGCAGCAACAACACCAGCAGTCGCTCGGCGAGCAGATCAGCTTCATCCAGCACGCGAGCCCCATCGAGCGCCGCTTTTACCAGCTGAGGCTGATGTTCATGGAGCAGCAGGGCGCCCGAGGTGCTGGCGGGACGGGCGTTGGCGGCGGCAGCGCCGAGGCAGAGCCGGCTGCTGGCGACGCCGGAGGGCAGGGAAACACTGGCAACGACACCAAGTCGGTCAAGAGCAAGAGGGGGAAGAGCGTGAGATCGGGCGCGGCTTCGCAGCGGTTCAGCACCGTGTCCGGTCCAGCACCGACGGCCTCTTCATTACGACGCGGATAGACGCTTTACTTATGAATGAATATTTAATGTCCCTTTTGAACCAATACCGAACCACTTCTTCTTCTTCTTCCCTTCCCTTTTTTCTTTTTTTTTTTTTGGGCTCGCTTCGCTCGTTATCGATATCAACTTCTTATAATTCTATAGCTCACAATTCTCTTTTTTCTTTTTTCTTTTTTTCTTTCTTTTTTTTTTTTTTTGCTCGCTTCGCTCGATGTCGATTCTAATCTCTTAACACCCTATAACTCACGTCCTTGTCTTCTTTTTTTTTTTTTTCCTTACTCGCTCCGCTCGTTGTCGATATTAACTCATAACGCTACGACTCACGATTTTCTTTTTTCCTTTTTTTTCCTTGCTCGCTCCGCTCGTCGTCGATTCAGCTCGGCTCAATTCGACTCGATTCAATGGATATAGCGACTATATCACAAGTCTCTCTGTAAAGTTTTTTTTTTTTAATATGTGAATAGCTTGTGGATGATGATATGCAACTACCACATGAATCACGATTGTCAGCAGCAGCAGCAGGAGCAGCGCCAACCGCACACTACGACAAGAACATCACAGACTACCAGAATAGGTCGTCGCCACGAAGACCAACTCCCTCCGCCAACGCAAGGATGGCCCAAGCCAAGCTAAGCTCCAGTTTACTCCAATCACTCACTACCAGCATCACCAGAATCTCCCTTCCCTGTCCTTTTTATGTCCCTGCCTTCCCGAACGCAGCCCTCACTCACTCATTCACATATTCACACACACACCCTCTCGCCAAAACCCAATCAAAAAGCAACCCCCGTCCTCCTCAGGAGGTAAAGCCAATGGAACACCACCGGCCTGTGCACCGTCCTGCCCTCTTGCCCCGCCGAGTCCTCCTCCATCCCACTCTTCTGCTCCGCCACCAGCTCCCTCCTGATCTCGAGCCTCCACAACCGCCCCGCCAACTCCTCCAACCCCTTGGGTTCCCTCCTTTCCTCCTCCTCCTCCTCCGTCCACTTCCGCGCAAACGCATCGAACCGCGTCCCGGAATAACTCAACAACACCCACGCCCCGCCCTCGCGCGTGATCGCAGCCAGATTCAACGCGACTTTCAGACTCGCGTACACCGCCGTCTTGAGCACCTTCGGCGGGAAAGAAGGGTGCAGGGACAGGATCCGCTGTGCCAGCCCGTCGGTGTCGCCGCCGCTGGCGCTGGACGAGGCGAGAAGGTCGGAGCCGCAGGTTATTGCGTCCAAGGTGCCTTTGTCGATGAGGAGTGAGAACTTGGGAGGGGTGGGTGTGGC
>JANIPN010462877.1:0-12958 GCA_027478595.1 Erythroxylum anguifugum
ACACAAGAAGATTGCCGCTGATAGAAGTTTGCCGTACGGGCGGGGGGCCATAGGGATTCCGCCTGGGCGGCGTCTGAGCACCAGGGATGCCACCGCCCTCCCGGCTCATCACCCATCGCCGGAGAGCGAGGGGAATTTTCGCAAAGCGGCAATCTCTGGTGTCATAGTCCCTTGCAGTCACGTCTTGCCGTTTAGATCAACATTATCTGGCGCTCCCGCGCCCCCGTGAATAGCCCAAAGTCCCTCTTCCCCTTATGAAAGTACCCAATCCCAATCCTCCGATAGGTATCCCGTGATGAGGTCGCCCGGAGGACCAACCACCAGATGCGGGAGCCCTCGGCCCGGAGATGATAGTGTTGGCCCAATAGGAGGCAACCCGTAACCCTTCTCCGCATCGGTTCATCGCACAAGACTTCATAGCGATGTTTGTGACCGGGTACGCGAGCCCAGACAAACTGATCGAGGTGGACGTGCGATGCACCATCGTTCGTACCCGTGTATTCCGATCGAAGAAATGCATCAGTCCTAGCACTTTCTGAATTCGGTATCCACATCCGGCGTTGTGGGTGAGTCGGACTGTTCGAAGGATCATACTCGCGCTCGGTCTCGAGGGTCACCTTTTGAAGTGTGCCCGTAAACGTGATAGAGCCGCTCGAAACTCGACCTGTGGGGTCGAATGCAAGTGCATTGCATTGTGCATCAACAATTTGTATTGCGGGCTCGTATTGAAACTGGTGCTCTCCTTGGAAGTACTCGATTTTACCATCCATCGAAGCCCAGGACCAGCTTGGTGCACGGTACATGATGGATCGCTTGGGCTCTCCAGGGCCGGCAATATACCACAGTAGATCCTTGCAAATATTGTCTCGCCAGAGACCAGCGAGATATGAGTTGACTCCGAGTCCTAAAGACTCTAACACAAGTCTCGCAAGTCCAGATAATGCGCTAAGTTTGTCATCAGAGTCGGTAAGCCTTCTCTCGGAGAACCGCATCACAAGTTCTTGCCATGCTCGATACAGGGAATGATTAGAATTCCCTTGGAGCAGGGTTTCAACGTTCCGATAGTCATCATAACCGTTCTCGTTTTCCGATTCATTTAGCCTCGGTAAGAGTTCTGCCAGATGAGGATATATTCGAGTGAGTTTAGCAACTCTTAGGGCTCGAGCAGCTAAAGAGTTTATCGTATACAAAGAGGTACACACCTCATTACACTCCCACGAGACGCCTCCTTCAACAATATGCAGTATTCGAGTGGGTAGTATCCCCTCTTGGAGTGACCAACCACGCTTTGCAAGCGGTGAAAGCCCAAGCTGATCTTGCAAGTCCCGGCGGTTGAGATTGACGTTGCCAACAAAATCGCGCACAAAAACTTGTCCGATTGGACGTTTCGGAGCCTTTCCTCCCTTCAGTAAGTTCCAAGAGCGAACGGTTTCCTCAGACCAATAAACGAAACCGGAGTCTATGTCTGGTGAGATATCCGCGGCGATAACTAGATAGGCGTTTGAGTATATCTGGAGCATCTCACCTGACTGCTCAGACCAATCTTTATGGAATGAGTCGTCTTGAATGATGCATAGGGCATCGACCCAGAGAAACTGTATCGCTAAGTGCCTACATACCATAACGGCATCATATATGGTCTGTTAGAAAAGATGTTAGACGTTTACCGTTTTCATAAGGATTGCTGCGAATAGAAATCCAACCTACTTGTGGAAACGACAGCAGCGGTATCCCAGATAGATGTGCCCTGATATTTTCCCTCCTAGTCGTCAAATGGCTCCCCCTCGAGCCCCAGCAGTAACTTAGTGCAGCATATTTCACATTCGTGGACAAGCGGTCAGATCCCTGTTCCACAAGTCGAGGGTCCGCACCATCAAGCCCAACGTCCAGCAGCCGACAAGGAACATACGCTGGGTCAGGCCTGCGGCAGAATTTGTGATTCGAGTTACACGATTGAAGCATGTCCAGCGCTTTAGATTCGATCTCCAACATCGATCGAGGTGGAATGGAGGGTGCAAGAGTCGAATCATCGTAGTGCGATGGTAACACAATTTCAAAGGACCAACGATCAAGCTTGGCCATGTCAATCACACTCAAAGTCACGAATGTTCGAAATGTGGCATTGGACTGGTGGCCTATTGAGGTCGAGTGCATCGATGGTCTCGAAGCCGGTAGCGGCGTTTCAGATAGCTGTAATAGCCTGGTCTCACATATCTGAATAGCATCCAAATCGTTACGGCCATTAAACCAGCGTGGCATCGAAGCCTCAACAGCATCTAGAATGCATTGACAATACGCGCACCCGAGACGGGCCATCTTCTTGTAAACGGAT
This sequence comes from Erythroxylum anguifugum, assembly GCA_027478595.1. Classification (NCBI taxonomy): domain Eukaryota; kingdom Viridiplantae; phylum Streptophyta; class Magnoliopsida; order Malpighiales; family Erythroxylaceae; genus Erythroxylum; species Erythroxylum anguifugum. The sequence continues at coordinate 2,333 of JANIPN010462877.1, forward strand.
CGCAGCCTCCTCTGGTGTGTTCCTAGAGCTAAGCGATAACATACGGTACAGCCGTACGATGCTTCTAGTATCAACCAAGCGGTCCTCGCGTTTTGGATGCGGTGCAGAACGGTCTTATCATTTACAGTAGACTGTAGCCAATGGAGGATAAGTCGTTCATCAGCTCCCAGGTCGGCAAGGTCGGGCATTGAGGAATAGATGAATCCCCACATGTCATTGAATCTGAGCCAACGTTCCATCTCGGATGCCCACTCGCGATAGTTCTCGGAGCCTTGTAAAAGCGGAATCGTGTCAAGGCTCGGTTGCCGATATGATTGTTTCCCTCCATCTTCAGATTCCTTATCGGATAAGAGTGACCAATTCTGCCGGCGCGCTACCCAACGTGCTTCCAGGCGGTGAGTTTTCGGTTCACGCGCTCCTTCTACAGCACGTTCAGACATCTTGGCCTAAAGAACGTCGACGCGATGGGGCAAGAGCATTACCATCATCGCTCCTTACCCTGTCTCGGGCTGACGGAGGTGTCGGTAACTCGGCCACTTTCAGCTTCTCACTTGCACGTGATCCTCAAGCCATTAGAAATACTGTCTACTCACTGCCAGCAACCGGGCGCAGTCGAGCGGGAAAGGTCCCTACATGAGGTGCTCGTTAACCGACCCGGGGCGGGTATTTCTATGGGTAAACCTGACTTTCGTCACAAATGAATTCCAAGCCATTTCTTACATTACTATGGATCATTCTACTCCGAGAATCTCTCAGGTATGTAGCAAAGCATCGCCAGATATGGTCAAAGCGGTATGGCGATTTCATCGCAGTCCTTTTCCACCCTTCCCTCAGAAGCTACGATCCAAGTATAGACGGCGATGCCTGAGACTACTGCAACTAAAAAATATATCCAGATCCACGGAGATACAAATCCCTGTTCTTTGTCAAAGAAATTGAAAAAGGACATCGAGAAGAAACTCTGCTACATGTATCAGCGGAAGCTTTGAGGCTATTCTTAGATAACAGACCGCGGCGAACGTGGGAGGAAGGAGTATAAGTGTAAAAGTAGCAATGTTTTGCATTGCCGCGCTACCTCGTGCCATTGCCATCGCTATAGCTTGAAAGCCTTTCACCAGTCGTATCATCAATACATAGTCTCGTTGGCTCTGCTCTGTGGTTACCCGCATTGCCTCACTGTCTTTTTGGGTGGCTTCAAGGATGCCTTTATGAGTCAGGCTATCCTGAGATGCATTAAAGCACTGAGTCTGTTTGAGTTAACTTGAGCTTCTCGCAGAGGGTTTTAGTCCCATACAGTGACAACTTGTGAAACAGTTCGCTCACGTAGATAGCTGCAACGTTTTGAAAGCGACAGATGTGAATCATGAGCATCCTCCAAGACCGCCAAGCATTTGTGTTGATCGCTGATTCTGGACCCAATGAGGTCTTGACAGGGCTTTATTTCGATAAACGACCTGATATCATCTATCATCTTCTGCACAAGAGATGCGCCGGTGTCTGCCTGTAATTCAAGAAATCGGAACTTGCTTCGAAACCCGCTTAGTTCACGGTCGATTGAGATCAGATCCAAACTTTTCCGGTCTAGAGGGAGAGTATCATACTCGTGAGACGGGTGATTGGATTGCCTTACACCAGTATCATTTTCGATATAGCGGATCCGAGATTGGCATTCTTTGATCGAAGAAGTGAGGTATCGAGCTTGGATATCCACGGCTATTGTAGGAATGACCATTGGACCGCATAATTGCGTCGACATAATGTGTAGGTTCTCGAAAAACTCAGCCCATGCCCAAATTTCTGACCCGAACATCAAGGCACGGGTTTTCTTAGTTCTTGGATTGAATGTCAAGGCCATTGAAAACGCAGAATAAGCTCTATTCTGCTGAAGGAGGACGTCTGACTCTATGTCAACTTATTTCTCCTAATGTGCGAAGAGGCCCACATACGTGCCTGTTCTGTTCCGTCACAGTTCTCTCTTTTTACGTACCCACCGCTTCTATATTTTGGTAATCCCGTGCTAAATACACCAAGAAAGGTGCTTGGAAGCTCAAAATCGTGGACAATGCGAAGAAAGAGGCTTCTGGAGATCGGTAGTGGAAGGTCTCCATTGCTTTCAGGCGATGGATTCATGAATGCACTTGTTGTTGAATCAATAACAATGTTATTAGTAGATGACCAAAGAGACTCACAGAACGCATATATCTGGGTTTGTCTGAATCCCCATAATCATTAATGGCGCCTCCGAAATGTCTTTGCATTTAAGAAAACATACCTGCGATAAATTGTCAAGATAAGTACCCGCTTCTTCCTCATCGTGTAGTATGTTATGAAACGGCGACGGGGAAGATGAGCTCGTTGCTTGCGTGAGATCGGGCGTAATCTGCCAGAAGTTAGTAGTGGAATTTGTTTCTATGTTAACAGAGTTGTAGGAATACTCTCTGTCGCGTACTTCATTGCTTGCATCAAATGTAAGGCATCGGTTGAATTTGTCAAAGATGCTCGAGTTCTCGCTAAGAGAGTTGGGAGACCACGTCGACTTCGACATTGAGTAGAGATGCAACAGAAAACCGTATTCTATAGAGAAAGAGAAGGGCAATCTTTAGAGGATGTGGGCCATTCAAATAGGAAATGTGGGGCACTTCTTAAATTCATATCACGCCTCGCTTGGTTTGTTTCGCTATTAGATCGAAGCTAGGCGCGCTTTATCAGACTGTGCCGCAGGCTCAGGCGTAAACTTGACGCCCTGCTACACAATAGCCCTACTTGTGATTATCTGTACTCAGTGAAGGTACATCCTGGCCAATGAAAACTCATGGCGAGACATCCGGAGGCTCTGGCAGACTCCAGACTCCGCAAGAAAAGAGGCACTCATCCTCACAAAGTCTCTGATAACCCAGCCGGGGCGCTGTCACAGCGTGCCCAATTTCTTGCAGAATATGTCCTGAGGTATGCAGATCCTCTGTTCACGACCTCTTTGACGAGATCGCGCCATCTATGGTCTACCTGATCACCTGGTTTCTCTGATTCAGCCCATCGGGCCGAACATGTGTACAGCCTTACTCTGACCACAGTCTTTGTCACTCACCGCCTTTCATATCGAAGAATTGCGTGGAATGTGATTTGACAACGTTTCTGGGAGCACTTCGTGAAAGGTAAGTCCCTGCATCCCCTAGCGGGGCGTGGCTACGCCACTTGCTGTCCTGATGAATTGGTCCGGGGCGAAGCGTGCCATGAAGAGGACCGTGCTCTACACTTGAAGTGTGCCCGCTTCTACCCGCCGACTTCCAAACTTGCCCGACTAACCAGCGATGCGCCCTTTCATATCGCTGCGAACGAAGTGGAGGAGTCGCGGTGGTTCAAGAGGCAGGAAAAATGGCGCGATTGAGCATATGGCGGCAGAATGGAGACAATTACTTCCGCGTAAGAGATTTTGGCCAATCATACGCTAGTGTTCAGAGGGCTCGAAATCATAGAGAGGCAGTAACATCAGTGGTGTACGCAATCCATAAAGCTGCGGACAGGTTTGATGTTACTGACTAGCCGCGTACGTACGCAATGTTGACGAACAGCTTGCGGAGCGAGAACATGGGAAACCAGCAGTATGATGGAACCGATACAGGCTCGCATAGGGTTCCATGTCGAGCTTGTTGGCGACCAAAGGCGTCTTTCCACGATATTTTGGAAGTCATACAACGTCTTTGATTACGAAGGCCAAGGTGCCATGCCTTCTCCGTCAGCGTCGTACACAACCGGTCGTCACCCTACTAACAGCCAACGATCGAGTGCGCTATATCCTGACGCGAGGCTATACACAGTACATGCAATCCGTACCGGACTATCAAAAAAGGCTCTTACCGGGGAACGGTGCCACCGACTTCGGCTTAGCTTTCAACGGAACACAAGTTTTCCGTCTTCCGCCGGTGTCGACCGCGAGAAGTTCCATGTTGGGCCAAGACTACGTTCCACCCTTGATGGACCACGCGGCGAGGCGATGCAGGTCCTGGAAGATGCCGTTTGGGTGCTGATGTCGACGGGGATCAAGGCAGAACGCCTACCGGTGGGTTGGACGTCCACCGCGTCTTGCTCCATCTTGGCAACCCCTTCACCGCCGCCTATCCACGACGACACGCCCAATCGTGATCGGGGTTCATTGTCCAACGCCCGGCCTCAGCACTCTCTCTCACAGCCGATCGAGGGCCGCTGCGACAGGGAACCACACGTGGGAAACAAATGACCGGGGGCAGTGAGATGTTCATGCACTGAGGTCTCTCTTCTTGGCAGGGCAAGATGGGCCGAGGGGCAGTCAGTCACCGGCGTGCTGGACCGACCGTACCACAGACCGATGGTGGCTGTACCCATCATGATGCCTCCTCCTGCCTTGCTGGGAGCTGCCATGATGTAACAACCGGCCCGTTTCCGCACCGCGCGGCCGGCAGGAGGTCAAGGGGGGGAGGGCCAGAGCCGGCACTCCTTGGCGGCTGTTGGACAGGAGAGATGAGTCCAGCCTCCACAACCCCCCATTCTTGGGGGCGTTTTCGGCTGTCGAACACCGTATGGACGGGGAGTCAGAGAAAAAGCCCAGCCGGAGGGCCAGCGGGGGCGAGGGAAGCTTCGTCTCGCCATACCCTTACATGTAGGGGGATGCTCCGCCACGCTGGACTAAGACCCGGCGGGGAAAGAGAACGACAGGACCAACGGACGCTAAGTCGGGCGGGCGTTTCGGAAGGAAAAAGCCAGCCGGGCGGGAGAGAGCCGCAAGCGAGGAGGCCCCCGCTGAGAAGCCTTGCCCCAGCCGGGTATTGGGGAGGGGCCAGAGGCCCTGGGGGCGGCCGGGGGAGCTGTGGATTTGGGCTGATTAGGAGGAATGAGGTACCTGGCTAGTCACCTGTTCTACCAGAGTCGGGAGGTACCTCCACCCCCCCTCCCCTCTATTCTCCCCCGACACCACGCCATCTACGCAGCCTGGCCTCCCACCAGGTCACCTATGGCGTCAGGGCTGCTTTCCAGCCGCCAAGAGTTGTGTTGGTGGCGGAATAGGGAGGCTCCCCCGGGGGGTTCCCAGGTATCCCCCTTCCCCTGGGATCGCGTACCTACACAGCATGTCGACGCCCTCTCGTAGGAGCACTTGGCTAGCGGCAAGCGAACTGGCCACCGCCAGGAAGGGGCCACCCGAGACCGAACAGCTTGGCCAGTAGCATGCGGGAGGCTTGAAACATCCTGCCAAGTCCAACAACGCTGGACTACTACCATCTGCTGTTCGCTCTCAATCCCAGTCAAGCGGCTCACTAGGTACATCCATCCACTAGCTTCGAGCACAAACAACGCTGGTGCAGGGGCAGTGCGATACGGATCGACGGGCCACGAGGTGGGTTCCCCACCACCACATGGCAGGGCTTTCCCTGACCGCCGATGGAAATAGCCGCTCGATGGAGATCGTGAAACTGCCCGAACACCCTCAGTGCAAGCTGGACGCGATGTCCTGAGCCACGAACCGCAAGCGTGGGCACCAACAACGACACTACTGTTCCAGCTACGCGTGTGATTGATGACACGCCAAGAGTGCCCAATTCGGTAAAGAAGATGCGAGTCGGAGAAGCTCTGATAGGTGTTGAGGCTGAAAACTCTGTGTAGATGCACGGAATGGAGGTCGTTTCACCCTGGCTCGGGCTCGGATGGATGACAACCCAAATAGCATCGTGTTGACTTCACAGCCTGGATCAAATCACGCACGATCAAGTATATAAACGTGGAGAAGATCCTGCTTTTCAACCTCATCATCAACAGCCTCACACTTCACACTCTCAAGAGATCTTCTCCGCTCTCCACGCATCTACCAGACACACTCCGCACTTCTCCTCGAGCGTTCAGATCTTCGCATCAGTATCATCCCCAACCTCCAGCCAAGATGGTTTCCGCTCTCACCACCTCCTCTCTTTTCGCTCTCGCGGCCACCGCTCTTGCGGCTCCTCGTTTAGACGCGCGCGTCCCGCAAGACCAGCTGCAGCCTGCCGTACAATTTGCACCTGCGCCCACCACCACCGCAGCTCCATCAGATCCGTTCTCATTCCCGCCGAATGATCCTGCAACCCAGACCACCGACCCGTTCGCGTGGCCGCCGCCAGAGCCGACTCCGGATCAGGCCGAGATCGACGCGTCGTGGAACAAGGCCACGTGCTACTCGTCGAACAACGCGGGCATGTTCCGCTCGTGGATGATCCTGATCCCGAAGTACAACGACTACTCGCCGGAGACGATCAAGGACAACTTCTACGGCTCCATCTCCGATAGCTCTGCATGCCGCGGCGCGTCCGCGGTCATCGGCTGGCCCAAGTGGAAGGAGGTGGGCAAGATGGGCACGGTGGCGGTCATGCTCAACACCGGCATGTTCTGCACCAACTACCAGATGACCAAGGTCATCAAAGACACCACCGGCAACCTCCAGAACACTCCTTGCAACGACTGGTCCGGTCAGGGCTCCCCCATGGTCCTCTTGCCGCCCGGCCTTAAGAAGCGCGAGGATCCTAGCGGCCCCTCCGACCAAGAGATTGCCCGTCTCCTGGGTGTCCCGGAGAACACCCCGAAGGAGGAGCTCATCAAGATGCTTGATGGCCCGTCCGCGCTCGACAACCAGTAGAGGAGTCTTCTCCGCACTACAACCACACTTGTATGATAACGGGAGGGGATCTTGTCCGTTCGGCATTGAGCGAAGCGTTTGGCATTAGCATATTTGATTTCGGGGATATCATATTACCCCTTTACATAGCATCCAGCATCTCATAGATCGCACTGTCAATATATTTGAGATTTTCTGAAACTCTGTGTCGTCCTTGTATAACTTGCGCTTTCTATCTGAATTGTTCTGATTGCGAGGGTCATAGCTACTCCGAGATCCAGCGGTGTCGTATTGCAAGCGCGAGGCACTTGCACAGGTTAGCCAAACGATGCGATGCTCGACCGCCCCGCCGGCCAGGCCGGGAGGCAGATCGAGGCGGCCTTTTCTGCAGCCGCGCACGTCGAATGGCGGTTGCCGGATCTGGCAATGACGGCTCACCAAGCGCGCAGGGTTGCGCTGTAGTAAGGCTGGAAGTAAGCAGAGAACACTTGCTGCGCTTGTGTTGGTTCCACCATCTTAGAATGATGTGTCAGCTTCTCACTCACACGAAGGATCAATATCCTTCGTAAGTGTGGAAGGCTCGAGGATGATTGGTCCGTACCCTATCAACGGCGAGAAGCTGGGAGCGAGTTTTGACCTCTACTCTGCAGGCGAGATGCGACCATCCGCCCAGAAGATGTTCGTTAATCAAGGCAAAGTATACATAGAGATCGACTCGAGAATATAGAGCTTCCTGAAGGTTCGTCGATGCTTCCTAATACGCAGTTGCCAGCTTCGTTGTCCTCCTGTTTCGCAGCTTTGAGGGGTTTTCGTGGGTACCTCTTATTCGAGACGCCATTAGCTACTTTCAAGCTCATCTTCACTCGTTTAGATACTGCTTTCAGGATATCAGACAAGTTAGATTAATCGGTGTACGACGAAGTTTTCATGATAGTCTTCATTTTCTATGCCCTCTCATCTTTATTAATCGATCGAGCGAAGCGAGTCCAATAAGTCGAATACCACCTGCTCCGAGCCCTCTGGATATCCAATCATCTCCAACTTTTCAAACCCCGTACATGGAGCAAGATTGCGTGCCAAATCCTTCAACAGCAAACGCTTCGCCTGTGGCATTGCATCGGACAACTGCAATCGACGAAGGGCGCGAGGAAAATACTTCGGAGCACTTGACGGCAGAGGATTGTTGGGATAATACCGTGATCGGCGCTCCCAGCCTTGAAGTCGGGCCAGAAAGAAGTGGATTGCATACTCTCCCGTTTCTATCAAATACTCACTAACTTTCGTCCCATTTGTCTCGAGGTCCAAAGGCATGTCCTTTTCTTGAAACTCCTCCCATCGGGTTTCCTTTGGGATGGTTTTGGGGTCAACAGACAGCGACAAGAAGGTTAGTTGTGTTAGGTCTCCTACTAACCTAGAGAGAGGTCCTGCATCGCAGAGTCGCACGCCATGGATCGAGAGCTCCTGGATGTCCTTGCAGTGGGTCATGGAAGGACTCGTGTTGTTCGGGAAAGAGCAAGGCCATCGCATAGGAGCAAGGAGCTCTCCATGGATCGCATTAGGCCGGCAGTGGTGCACTGCAGGGATCCGATCGTGCTTCCATGTGAAACACATACGGACTCCTTGAGGTACTGGAAGCAGAGGGATAAGCCCTAGCGTGTTGGAACCTCCTCTAATCGAGATCGAACGAAGATTCGGCAAACGGGATACAAGTGTCGCATAGGCGGCTGGATTTGGCCGCGAAAATGTACAATCTTGGTCAAGATTGATTTTGACCTGCCCACGGACCATATCGATCACCAGCTCCTCCACAGCTTGTAGCTGCCATTTTTGCACTCGGAACTTGGTTACAACTTCGGGGGCCAATCCAACGATGTTAGAGCTACAGTGATTGCAACCAATGGTCCCGCAAGAGCCCGCGAGGAATGTCACGACGTCGCGATATCCTTTGAACTGATTCGCATACCATGCTAATTTCATTCCGCAATCTATCAGCAGGTCAGGATCGTTCGGCGTTCCAAGTCTCGATTGGACGAGCTGCCTCTTCCAACTCGCAAATCCATGAAGGATACACACATCGGCGTTCACGACTAGAGTCCGCCATACTCTTCGACGCAACGCTTGATACCAGCCGTGATTCGTCCGGGTTAGGGCCACCAGTGTGTTTTGGTCTACGAATTCGGTAACTCGAAGTATCACTTCGTTCGGCAGTATGGGCAATCCGTCGCGACGCACGTTCATCCTGCCCGCAGTGAAAGCGAAGGCTCGCGGTGAGCACTTGCAAAGAGAGTATTTTGGACGTGTTCGAGTATCCAAATGTTTGGCGTTGCCAAGAGTGGCTATGATGAGCGTGGCGTAGATCAACTTGCGGCCGAAGAAAGCCAGCCGAGCCGCTCCACGATGAGCGTGGTAGGCCAGCGGCGACAAAGCAGGGGGCACGGACGAAGAAGAGCCCGGTCAGCGATGTGGCACCCTGGCTATGATGCAAATGCCCGTCATGCGATACTCTCGCCTTTCTCCGCGCCTCCGCGTTGAAGATGCGGAGTTCCGTCCGTAAAGGTGCCGTCCCGTGTCCGCCAAGGCGGCGGAATCCTCCAGTTGAGGGGGGCTCGGGACCCCGATGCATCCCGCAAGGCTGAAGACGGCCCTGCCAGCCGCCCACAGTCGGAACTTTCCGGCCATGAGGCAGCAGGAAGAGGAAAGTGCGAAAGGGATGAGGTGAGCCCAAGACTTTTGGTGTTGGGGATGCGGGCTGATCTTATCGGGCGACCGGTTCCTGAAGCCACGCCAGGGAGAAAGTCGGAGAGACGATCGTCAGCGTGTACGAAACTACTTAGGTGGGGGAAGAACGATTAAATAGAAGGGATCAGAGCTTGCTTTTTCGCGCGAAGCATGAATCGCGTACTCAAAGCCTCGCTCCGCACTCCACGATATCTCAACATGGCCTCATCTGCACCATCCGCCGCCCACAGCACCGGCACGTTCTCCTTCTTTCAGTCTCCCACCTTCTTGTGCTAACCCAACGGAACAGACGCCCCCGATGCCTTCCAGCGCGCCCTCGCCGCCAACCGGGCGTGGGCCGCGGGGATGCAGGAGCAGCAGGGCGCGCTGATGGCGCGCCTGGGCAAGGGCCAGGCACCCGGGCTGCTGTGGATCGGCTGCGCCGACTCGCGCGTGCCGGAGACGACGCTGCTGGGCGCGCAGCCGGGCGACGTGTTCGTGCACCGCAACGTCGCCAACCTCGTCTCGCCCACCGACGTGTCCGGCACGGTGGTCGACATCCCGGTGCACAACAACGAGAAGGTCGCCAAGGGCCAGGTCATGTTCCGCATCCGTCCGGACGCCTATCGGGTGGCGCTCGAAGGCGCGCAGGCGCAGCTCGGCACCGTGCGCAACCAGGTGCTCACCCTGCAGGCGAGCTACACGCAGTCGCAGGCGCAGATCAGGCAGGCCGAGGCGGACGTCCCCTATTACCAGTCGGTGTTCGACCGGCAGAAGGACCTCGTGGCGACCCACGTGGCCTCCAAGGCGATCTTCGACCAGGCCGAGCACGACCTCACGGCGGCGCAGCAGCGGCTGATCGTGGCGCGCGCCCAGGCGCAGTCCATGCTGGCGCAGCTCGGCGGCGACGCCACGCAGCCGGTCGAGCAGAACCCGTTCTATCTGCAATCGAAGTCGCTCGTCGACAACGCCCAGCGCGATCTCGCCGACACGGTCGTCCGGGCGCCGTTCGACGGGGTCGTGACCAAGGTCGACCAGCTCCAGGTCGGCACCTACCTGCCGGCCTCGCAGGCCGGCTTCATGCTGGTCAGCGACAGCAATCTCTGGGTCGAGGCGAGTCCCAAGGAGACCGAGTTGACCTGGGTGCGACCCGGCCAGGCCGCCGCCGTGACGGTCGACACCTACCCCGGGGTGGAATGGCAGGGAACGGTCTGCAGCATCAACCCGGCGTCGGGATCGAGCTTCTCGCTGCTGCCGGCCCAGAACACCACGGGCAATTGGGTCAAGGTCGTGCA
>JANIPN010462982.1:0-12958 GCA_027478595.1 Erythroxylum anguifugum
CACCCCAACTCCCACGCCCCCCCCACTCCTCCCCAAAAATCACGCTCAGAATCCGCGCAAAGATAAGCACGATCCGATTCGCCCAGGCGTCGTGGTCGGTCCGCACGAGCGCCTGGCTGCACTCGTAGTGCTCGAGGTTGATCTGCAGCGGCTGGTTCGCCGTCAGCGAGGTGTAGATCTCCTGCCGGAGCGCGATCCAGCACGCTGCTTCGGCGAGGCCGCCTGACGAGGCGAATTTCGAGGTGGAGTTTAGGAGGCGGGCGCTGCCTTGGAGGTGGGTTGATTCGTTGAGTTCTGTTTGGTTGGTGGGTGGGTGGTTAGTATGGGTTCGTGGTGGGTGTACGGGTTGTGGTTTATATGTGGATACATGTGTATGTTTCTTGGGAAAGGGATGTATGCATAAGAGCATATATATGTGTGGGAGTGATATACGTATAGACGTGTATGTGTTTGAGAGAGTAGATATATGTATTAACGCCCATGTGTTTAGTTTATGATACGGGGTTAACGCTCAGGCAGAGGCAGAGTGACAAACGTGATGGGGAAAGATAGCGAGGGTAGAGGTGGCTGACTGCTTACCAGAAATCTCCTCATACCCCCTCAAAATCACAATAGCCGCGAGCAGATTCTCATCCAGCACATTCTGCTCATCCCCACCGATCGTCTCGATGATGATCTTAAGACAGCAGTTGTGGTACTCCGCAGCCTCGAGGTCGTCGTCGTCCCCGCCGCCGCCCTTCATCCGGCTCATGTGCAGCGACGAGTACGCGAATATGGCATAGAGGAGAACCGGGTAGTGCGCCGTCCGCCGGACTACCTCCGTGCCGAAGTGCCGCTGGCTGTCGGTTGCGTCGATCTGGGTTTTGCTGTTAGCTACGCTCTCTCTATCTCTCTCTCTCTGTGCAAAGTTAGGGGTGGGGGAGGGGTGTTTCACGTACCCAGTCGGATAGCTTGTCGACGTAGTGCCGGAGGAGCTTGGATTCCTTGGGCGTGATCTTGGGCCATAGGGAGTCGGGTTGGTAGAGCGGCGATACGCGCGGTGGTTCTGGGAACGCGACGAGGGAGGGCGAGTGGTCGTTTCCGCTCCGGAAATCGTGGACGTAGTGGGGTGTAGGTGGAGTATTATGGTGGCTACTGCTGCTACTCACGGGCCCGGCAAATGTTACTGCTGCCGCCGTGGTCGGGCTTTGATAATGGGCACCACCACCGTGGTGGAGGTGTGGGGTTGGGTGGCTAGTAGGCGAGTGGTGGAAGAGCGAGTTGATCGGCGAGTCTCGAGAGAAGGGACGGTGGAGGTCGTGGTCTGGGAACGAGTCGCTGATGGAGGGGAGTCGAGGGGGCGGTGTGTTGTCGAGGAAGTTGAACGCCGGGAGTGGATCGGTCTGTACGTCCTTTTCGACCCCTGGAGCCGGATTAAAGTCAAATGCTGCAGTTGAGATATCAACGACTTTCGAAGATATAGCATGGTCGCTGCCGCGGTCTATTCGAGATCCTTCTCTCTCGTCGATGATTGACGTGTGGAACGTAACTAGTGTAGTAGTTAGTTAAAATACCTTCTTCCTTTTCATAGAATATCGTACCTGGATTCGTAGGTTTTACCCATATTTGATGCGGATCGTAGACGAAATCGAACCGTCGCTTCTTATTTTCGCCCCATTTCTCCGTCACGGAGGTGACGGCTTTGAACTTGATTTTGGAGTCCCATTCGCAAGCCCGCCCTAATTTCAAGCACCGCTTACAGCTTGCTAAGCTAGGTTCGCGAACGCCTAAGATGAAGAAAATTACTGTAAGACTGTGTGGCTCACAATGATAGATAGTAATATAAATTGCTCACATTTCGTGTGTTTAACGCGGCATTCTTGACTATTGGACTTCCTCGTTAGCTCTGTGCTACATTCCGGTGGCGGTAGAGACTATTCTAACTAACCATCCCTGTGTTATCCGAGTTCTCTTCCGCTTGGGCATCTCTCATCGCCAACTTCTAGAGATTCACACCAGCATATGAAAATACAAGAACTAGAATGTTGTAGTATGGATAATGAAGACGACAAAAGCATATTAGGAAAGAGTTTCTTCGCTCCCATGATATCGGACTGGATACCAAGACAGATCCATCCATCATCCCCGCAGGGCGGGTTGTGTTTGCAGCTGCCCCCGCATTTTTGTACGGGGATGGGGTTCGTTCGCTCTACCTTCCCGAATCCTTCTACCGGCTTTTGTGACTGCTAATAGCGCAAGGGGGATCCAACATGCTATTTATGTTTTTGACTCAAAACTAACCACATTTCATAATTTAAAACAGCGAGCGCAATTTGTCAAAAGACGAATTGATGTTCTCCATATGCATCTATCTACAATGTTTTACGACCAACCAACCCCCTTGTATGCAAAAAAAAGCCTCCTCCCGTCCTAGCTATCGAGGTTCACCAACTGTAAAAGTCATACCTCACTCCTCGACTTTTCACTTCTTACCAAACCCAACCTCATTCAGCCCCTCCTCCAACGCCTTCAGCGCCTTATCGATATCCTTCCGGCCCGGATCAGTCACACTGACCCCCATATGCCCAAACCGGATATACTTAGTCGCAACCTCCTTATGCAACCCGCCCGCAAAAATGACCCCCTTCTTCAGCAGGCCGGGCAGTATCTCGGGCGGAGTCAGGCCCTCGGGCAGCCAGATGGCGGTCATGCCGTTGGCCTGGTTCTCGGGCTTGGTGGCGAGCTGCTTGAGGCCCAGGGCCTCGACCTGTTTCTTGACCTTCTGCGAGGCCTCCTTGTGCGCCGCGAAGCGCGAGTCCAGCGGCGAGGCGAGGATCTTTTTCAGGGAGGTGTGCAGGGCGTGGATCAGCTGCGGTGACGGGGTGGCGAAGTACGAGGGCTTTTTGGCTTCGTAGTTCTGCATGACTGTACAAGAGAAAGATAATTAGCCATGGGAGAAAATTCAATATAGAAACGGGAGAATCAACAACAATGAGAGGTTCAACAACAACAACGAGAGAGGTTCAACAACAATACTGGGGGGGCAAATGTAACATACTCGGCAGCCAGTTCTTGAAGCTAGCAAAGTAAGACCCAGGCGGAGTCCCACGATTCTTAAACGCCTCAATCGCCCGTCCAGACGCCATCATGATACTCAATCCAGCCGGAACCCCAATCCCCTTCTGACTCGCCGTAAGCACCAGATCCAAATCCCACTCATCAAACCTAATCTCCTCGCTCCCGACACTACAAACCCCATCCACAACAACCAGCGTCTTGGGACTAACCCTCCTCACCACCTCCGCCACCCCCTTAACATCACTCAAGACCCCCGTACTAGTATCCACGTGCGTCACCGTAACGATCTTGTACTCCTTCTGCCCCAGCGCGCGCTCCAGTTCCTCGAGCGACGGCCGCTCGCCGATGGGGGCTTTCAGCTGCGTGGCGTCCACGCCGTACACTCCGAGGCAGTCCGCGAACGAGTCGCCGAAGTAGCCCGTGTGTAGCACCAGCGCGCTGTCGCCGGGCGACGCCAGGTTCGCGGCCACCATGTCCCAGCCGAGGGTTCCGGAGCCGGAGACTACGAAGGGCTGGGAGGAGGGGTTGGTGGTTTGGAAGAGTTGGCGCAGGAGGGTGAGCGTTTCGCCGAAGGTTGCGACGAAGCCGGCGCCGACGTGCGATTCGCTGTTTGGTGGGGGTGGAGGGTTAGTATTTTGAGAGAGACGGTTGGTTTTGGTGGAGGGCGAGCAGAGGGGTAGTAGCAGGATGATGGAAATGGGCAATGGGCATTGAGCAGAGATTCAGTTCGTACCTGTAGTGGCTCATCGACTGCAGCACCGCATCGTCGAATTCGATGGGGCCGGGGATGAGCAAAGTGGGATGCTCTTCCTGGGTCGACATCTTGCTGAACGTCCTCTTTTGTATCGTAGTAGCGGCAGGAGGAGGAGCAGTGGCCGTGTTATTGTTGTTGAGGATGCTCTTAGGCGGATCTCTAGTCAGCGGGATGTAGGGAATGTCGTCGTGAGGGCCGGAGATGCGCTCGGTGGTGTATGGGGTGTTGATCTCGAGGACGGGGCGGTGTTGAAGGTGTCTTGAGATCAGAGACAGCCTTCGCCGCGGGTTGTCGGCCACGGCGGTGGTGGTGGTGGATGACGTTTGGGTTGTTGCCCCCTTAGTGAGGGGCATCATCAGTAGCGTTCTGCGGGCGATTTTTTGCATGTGCGGCTCCCCCCGGCGGCTCTTTTTCGCAGGCCCGCCGGTAGCGGCAGAGAGTGTTTTGTTAGCGCTGGTGATCGCTAAGAATTTTGGTGTTGACTTGTACGCGCGCACTGACGCGTCGAAGGACAACTTTACACTCCAGAAAAAGGCAACGAAGGGAAACCGAATGAAGAGATTATAATAATATAGTTCTAAATCGTCTCGGATATATAGACAAGAAAACTTGTACTTAACAATTGCTCAGGATGCAGGAATGGAAAGGGGGAATTCGGTGGGTCAAATCTCTCCACAGACCTGGCGCGATCAAGGTGGATCGCGTCGGTTAAATCTTTTTCCGGATCCGAGATCTACGGTAGGCGATATGTACTGGTATTGTGATATCCAGGAGCCCCAAGGCGCCGTTTTCTACGTATTAAGTAAGTTAGATCTATGTAAAATCCGAATACTGATGTGTGTTATAAAATTGTAAACTTAAACAAATTATATTAAATCGCTATAACTCCTTTTAATTCTCTAGGGTGATTAAATAACAATAATTTCGCCTTAATCCATTAATGTCGATTGTTATGTATGTCACTTCTCGTTTATAATATCGACATAGGGGCTAGCTACTTTTTGGCTGGCGAGATCCTTGATTATGTATATTTCGCCAAAAATGTCAGTAACAGTTATAAAGATGGTAATTACATCATTGACATCCTGATTCGATACACTTCTCAAGTGCTTCCAAGCCGTATCCAGCATTGATCGCTCATATGAGGCTAGGTCCAATAGTTGAGCTCGGATTCCAATACTGGCCCCATCTTGCCTGATGTGATTGTTGTTTGAATGAAATTCCGGGAAGTTTGCACTGTTAAGATTGCACTCTATTTTATCCCGTGATAATTATCCTGCGTCATTATAAAGCCTACACAGAGTCGCAAGATGGCGACATACATCTTCAGCCGCATATTTCTGAACGAGGCTATGGAAGAAATCCTGGTCGTTTTGACCAAATATACATGATGCGTAAGCGAAAGAGTACGGGCAAGAAGTATGATCTGCTGCCGTACCTCTTATCCATTCGAAGAAATCAGTTGGTGTTTCTTTAAATATAAGAGAAATATTGTCCTCAGTTCCATGGCAGGTTTTCTTTGTTTGCTGCGCCAATCGAGCATTACTCCTATTTTGCGATAGATGTGCGACGAGAAAATCGATAGTTTTGGCCCTAAGATTTCTGTGGTCGAATTCACTTGATTTCCTAACCCGTGGATGAGAGAATATGTGCTGCAAAAATGCTAGTAATGGCTCAGCTATCCTCTCTACTCCTAGAATATTTAGATTTTGATATATACTGTTATCGAAAATGGGTCGAGAATCTATATTTTTGTGATCATAACCATTTTTAACAGATGGTACTTTATGATCCAGGCATTGAATAACTGAGCGTAACCAAGTGGCACTACACTCTAATAATGCCACCTAAGCTCTCGCTGAAAAAAAAAAATTTTTGCGTCCCCATCCCCGGGAGCTGCTTCAAAAAATCTACCTAGGTAGTTTTTGCCAATTCTTTAAATTGATTGAGCAGAGCCCTAAGTGATCTTGCGTGGTAGCGGGGCAGGGGATCTACTATGCGACAGGGAAGAGGAACAAGTCACGTATTACGAACCTGACTTTAAGGGTCTTCGTATTTTAAAAACGGAAATAAAAAATTTATAACGTAAAAAATGGGGTATTAAGCCATACAAAAATTATTAATATACTACAGCTCGCAGAGCCCTTGAGCGGGGCTGTAGTGGTGACCTGCGTTAGAGCACCCGTAATCTCTTTTTCACCTGAGGACCTCCGCCATAAAGAAAATCTACACATCTCGATCAAAGCTCATGTTTTACATAACAATTCTGTGAATGACATGACACTACTATTGCGAATTCCGCTCCCAGAACTGAATTTCTAAACATCCTAAAGGGAGCTACTGTTTATTTGCTGGGCAGGATGTCTGTACTATCGCCAAAGCAGCTCATTGCAGGGCTACGTGCTATCACACAACAACCAACCCAAGAACTTGTCGAGAGCAAAGACCTACAAACTCAGATTGCAGCTGAAGCCAGAAAAGTGTTTCTTACCTTCGAGAAACCTGACGATGCAGTTGCACGCTTGTTATTGTCACAGGTAATTATACGATCCTAAGAGAGGGTTTGGGCTGACTTTAAAAGCCGGTTGAGTCAATAACTGTCAGAATTGCAATAGATTTAAAACTTTTCTACCTTTTATCTGAAGATCCTAAGTCACTACAAACTCTTGTGGAGACAACAGGTGCTGAGGAACTGTTGTTGAGCAAGTACAAAGCTGTACTGAATATTGTGATACTAACGTTTATTATAGGCCGTGTTATCCGCAGTCTTGTTGTTTTTGGAGCGATCAAAGATGAGGGTGATTCTACCTATTCACTATCACCCTCCTTCAAAAGCTTTGGGAATCAGGACTTTGCCACTACAATCGCTCGATGGTAATTGTATCTCTTGTGAGTCATCGTTTAAGTACTGACAATCATTACAATAGTGGTGATTTTCTCAACCCGGCGTACGGGGCTTTACCGGCCCTTCTCCAGTCCAATGGCTATAAAAGTCCCTCAGATCACAGACATACCGCGGTACAGTCCGCGTATAATGCAATAGGGCAAGATTTGGTTCAAATTCTTACTAACCGTCCAGAGTCTGCGCAGGCTTTTGGAACACTAATGAGCACCTGGGGCGAAGGCAATTCTCTCATACAAGACCTCTTTCCGATACAGCAGAAACTTTCCGAACATTTTGACCAAGACGATGACTCAGTAATGTGGATAGACGTTGGAGGAGGTTATGGCCAGAAGACAGTTGCTCTGAAACGAGCGTTCCCAGACCTACGTGGTCGTTTCATCGTACAAGATTTGCCGGGTACTGTTAAAAACACTCCCAAGGTAGGGGGTATTGAGAACATGGCACACGACTTTTTCACAGAGCAGCCAATAAAAGGTATGGGATCTTTAGATCTCTACAACACGGCCGCATCGAAGTCAGAGTTCATGCTGACAATATCTCAGGTGCTCGTGCATATTACATTCGACAATGTCTACATAATTGGCCTGCCGAAAGTTGTCTGACCATACTCACTGAGCTTCGAAAGGCTATGAAACCAGGGTATTCGAAACTGTTCGTACACGAACTTATTGTTTCGGATCAGAAACCCTCCCCCTGGGTCATTACGCAAGACTTTAACATGATGACTCTTTGCGGTACCATGGAGCGCACAGCAGCTCAATGGGAAGAGATGCTTCAAAACGCAGGTCTCAAGGTTGTTTGCGTCTATCAGCCAAGCGACGGGGTATCGGAAGGTGTCATCGAGGCGGAGGTTTCGAGCTAGAGGAGAGATGAATTATAAATACATGTTGCCGTACTTGGCTTAGCCTACCACTATAAACACCAGTCTTCCCATAGCTATAAGTTTTAGCATACGGACCGATTCTACCCACTAAATAAACAAGGGTAAAATACAGGTAGCATGTTGCATCGTATGCGAACTTCGATCCAGAACTACGGCAAGATCGCAGCGTTGGATGTGCATTTATGATCACGGGTGGGAGATTTGTACCGCTGATCACAGCGCCTCTCAGACACATGTCGATCAATTACTAGTCGTAGGGCCAAAACGGTGAAAACGGAGTTTAGGATCCATGCAAGAAGTTTTACCATAGCTGATTGACCAAGTCTACCCTTTCAAGGATGAATTGTCTGGCTTTTAGGATGTATGAATATTAATATAAGGTACATTAATGGCAGGCATGACAGCGCACAACGGCAAGTGTGGGACCAACATGTGACACCTGTCTAAGGATCTCCCTTTTAGTTGCCGGCCACAAGTGTTTAGGCAGCCGTTGGGGATGAGCCTGCTTGTAAAGTTGTAAATTTCCAGGTTTTGGCCGAGATTCTGTAATATACAGGTACGATATTTCCTCCACCTAATACTTGCTTTAAGTTTATACGGCCTATACGAGAACTCGCGGCACAGTATAAGGGCCCGCATTCCTTTAAATTTGTTCCTATCCAATAGATTAGGCGGTGTATAGCTTACGCCTTGCTTTTAATCGTCTTCTACGGATTCGTAATCTAGCGAAATTATTATAAATCTGCAATGCGAGATTCGTCATTGTCAGCCGAACCGACATCATTGTTGTTTACCGATTCCTTAAAGCAGCAATAGCGGATGCCTATGTATGGATCGAAATCGCCAATACATGAAACTGAACAGTTTTTTGACGTTAGAAATAGACGATTTTCACAGTATTACTGATAAAATGCGATTTGTAGGTTTGTTTGAAATTCTTTCGGCTTCAAGTTTCAATATAACAAATTTATAGAAGCACAATCATTGACAAAGGCATATTTACGATTACAGAAGGCACTGCAAGCATCCGGCAACCATTCTTCTGGACCGTATCTGATTTTCTGATGTCTTCGGAGTAGAAAATTCACAAATCAATAACAGCTACGGTGGCGGTGACGGCCGAACGGTAGCTTGAATTCGTTGCCCGCATATCCAATTCAGCTTCCGGAGGGGACCACCGCCACGTTCCTCCTATTAATTAATCTGATCATGATCAATAGAGTTGATATTCATGTGGGTTTTTGTAGACATGGGTTTCATTGGATGGGAACTTCGCTGGGATCCAGCGTGGATTTATTGGGATAATCCAATTCTTGTTAGTTTCATTACTTATTGTAAGTTTAATTATGTGCAATTTGACATATTATACACTGATATAGGCAATAAAGTATCAAACCGGAGTGATTATCTACAACCATTGGTTTCATCCGCTTTCCTGTTACCCTGGGCCGTTGCTCTGGGGGTTGTTCCGCTTTCCATTTGTGTACTCACCACAAGCTGGTGGTGGCGTACAGCGGAAAAACCCCTGGACCCACGCCTAAACCGCATTGAGGATTGAGGCTTGGTAGCCAGACATGAACAATCTGTATATTATGTAACTTAAGTGACCATCAACTCACTTATGTTACAGAAAACCTCCATAGAAAAACTTTTTTACTACAACTGCGCAAGGTCGGAATCTCCGGCGTTCTTTAGTTGAGATTCTAGATGGCTAGAATTTTAAGTATAAGATCTGTGCTACTAGATTGAAAAGTAAAATATATCCAAGCATCAACTTCCCTTATCCGCAACAACACCTGGCCAGTCGATACCTGTAAAGAATCAATTTCAGCATCAACCCACTATCGGGGAGGATATGAAACCCCTTGATTTATACTTGTTTCCAGTTGCCCGCGTCAAACTGAACTTCGACTCGAGATCCGGGCTTATAATCCGCGAGCTCTATGTCATCTCTTTCATCGGCTCTGTTTTGTTTGCACCATGCTCGATCCGGTAGACTTTGCGAGTGCAAGGTCGCCGAAGTGTGCGGCTCGCGAGAACCAATCATTCAGAGCCCAGTCTATATAGCAAACCCAATCTCTAACGTAGGCATCGCCCGGCCAAGACCTATAGTTTTCGCTGACATGCCTCGGGCCCTGTGCCTGTCGTCGAGATACCAAAACTTTAAACATGTTTGATGTTCGCATTTAAGAGTATGAAGCTTATTCCAAAAAGGCTTTTTATCATCGGTGCTTGGAAACATTTTTGTCCAGGTTAAACTTTACACTTGCCCATCCATTTGGACTCGCCGCTCAGGAATCCAGTTCTCTTAGTCTCTCCTGTTCATGACGACCAAGAAATCTTAGGTACTTGGCTTTATCTGACCAATATCTAAGAAAGTTCTCCGGATAATTTAGATCGGGAAGCATCTCCTCAGCTTCCCAAATCGTCAATCCTTCGGATTCTGGAACCTCCCTACCGGTTGCTTTGATGAGATCTCGGCCGCACAAACCAAACGATATCTTGGGACCGAACACGAGACAGATTAAAAAGTACCAAATCGCAGCCCTATGGGAATATCTGGTGATCTTTAAACAGGATTTCTCAACTTCGAAGCCCTTTAACGTCGCTATCAAAAGCGATGGTAGCAGAGGGAAAAGACAAAGAGCTAAGACTCCGGATGCCACTACGAAAAACACCCACAATGGAACGACGTTCCCCGGCCCCAGTTCCATCACATTCATGCCGAAGAAAGAAGTCGTGAAAGACAGAGGAATGAACAAGAAGGCAAGTTTGGTTAGCCTCGTGACAGATACAGCGCTTTGCGCCGAGAGTCTAGCCTCTTCTAATTGGGCCGTTATGAGTTTATCCGCTCTGAACTCCTTTATGGCGGTGGCGGACCTCTCGAATTGCGCGTTTAGCAATCTGCAATCGGATGCCAGCAGATCGAACTTTCGAGTCACTTCTGAATCGCCACCTAAGTCACGTATCCTACGGATTTCTCGCTCAAAAACGCGTAATTCCTGAAACCTTTCAACAAATTTTTTTTCCTTACTAATCTCATATGCCATACTATCGGGCCGTAATTGGTCTTGCTCTTGCTTGCTCTCGAAATCGTACCATTTTTCGAATCTTTGGTAAAGGCTGATCAAAGACGATCTTGCATACGGATAAAAAAATATTCGGAAGTCTTTTTCTCCAATAGTAAACTGGTCGCACGGCATACGCGTAAGCAATGCGAAAAAGCGAGGCATGTTACCTGGAACTAGATTTCTTGCCCTTCCAAAAGTGTGAATGCTCGGTCGCTGCGAACCGAACCTAAGGCCCTCATGTATGGATCTCCCGACAGTTCCGCGGTCTCGATTCTGATGTCCTCTCATCCAAATCAATACTGTATGCCAGGTCATAGTCAGCATCACACAGGCTAGCACGCAATGCTGAAGTTCGGGGGCACGTACTAGTCTTCTGTTGCGTCCGTGGATCTTCATGGACATACGCGGATAGCCTCTCCCTACCCCGGGTAGAAGAAATAGAAGAAAATTGAATCTGCATCGAGGAGTCACTTGGAAGTTGCAAGCAGCCAGTGGGTAATTTCCAAGCCCTTCGTTTCCATTTCCATTTAACTCGGCGAGGCAAGACCTCCAAGGCAACATCTTCGTAATAAAAGTGCTGGTGGAAAAAGTAGGGGTCTATATCATACAACAGCCCAAGGATATCAAGAAAAGTCCGGTTAATGAACAATGAGTACTCGTAGTTTGTCAAAATTAAGCGTGTATGAATGTGCGGCTGCCGGGAGTTGATAACGCTCAAGAACTTGTCATCGGCTTCGGAGAACTGCCCTTTCTCTACCAGCGTTCCTTCCACGCAGTCCATGACCGTTACCGTGGAGGGCGGATCTTCTGGGACCGCCTCTCGGAAAAAGTCTCTCAGCCACTCAAACTCCGGATAATCCTCAGCAAGATCTCCCACGTATTGCGCGTACGAGAGGTATTTGGGCTCCTCCCCAGATGCGGAAGCATTGTTTCGAGATAGATCATCGTTTAAACTATGGCGTGCCAAAGTTTCTCCTTCCTCTTGAACGTCGATTGCACCCTGGAGCTCCAATGACGCCGGAACTTCCGCCATGTCTACAGTGCTGACGCCGGAGCACGGTGGAGTAAATGGCCGCGCTATCTATTGGGCTGCTAACTCCGTACCCGCAACATAAATCATTGTTTACCGCAAAGGCAGTCTCATTTCCAAAAGTAGAGCTCGTTACTGGGGAGTTACACTGAAAACAACATGAAAAATTAATTAAGCGACGAGGAGGCTGGGTGCAGAATTTAAATGGCGGGCACACCAGCGTTTAAAAGTTGCCAAGCTGCGGCACAGCGTTCGGGCGTTCAGGCGGACTCGATGCGACCTGTTCAAATGTTCCGGACTGACCAAGTTCAGGTTCGCACAGCACAAAATCTGTTCCAACTAGAAGTAGATACAGTGGTGCATCAAAGCTATAGTTGTTTTCCTAATCGGGCTGTTAATCATTTGAGCAATGTCCAAAGGGATAGATGCGCAAGCCGCGGTAGGCCATGAACTTAGTCAGCGAGCGGAGTTGTACCGAGACATCAATGATGTCTCCAAACCCACAGCGACTAAAATGTTTAAAGCATATCAGTTTTTATCGGCATATAAATGAGTGCTGTAGATGAGCCCCCTTTCCCTTAAAGCAAATGATTAAAAGCATTTGACTTCAGGGCTTATATCAAGTTAGTTGTGGGTCGAAATTGGGAGTAATTGATAGGTGATGAGATCTCCATTTCGTGCGGGGCAGCCGGCCTTGGCAACAACAGCCTTGGCACGACACCCCCACCACTTGAATATGCTAGTATAGTAGACTCAAGCCACCTTCAATCTCTAATACGTCTTCTGTGAAGAATCATCCAGGCAGGACCTATGAGATACATTCGGCCACCTAGTTCCGAGTACGTTGTGCTACACTGAATCAAACGTCATTGGCTTTTCAGCCCCCATAGGAAAAAACCCCGCCCGCACCGCTTGATACAGGATCACCCGTTACCGAACGCCACCGGGACCACCGAGGCTCCATCCATCATTCAAACCCCATCCAAACTCCATCCAAGCCAAAGCCAAAGCCAAAGCCAAAGCCAAACCCCCCAACCCCCATCCTCCCAACAATGGTCCTCAAACGCACCACCACCACCCTCGCCCCCCTCCCCCCCCTCTCCGTCGACCCCTACGGCAACCCCAAACCGGGCACAATCCTCCTCATCCGCAGCAAAAACACCGGCCACTACGTAACCCTCTCCTCCGGCAAAGTCCTCCTCACAAAGGACCCCAACCACCGCGGCAGCAGGTGGGAGTGCTTCAAAACGGACGACTG
>JANIPN010463614.1:0-30957 GCA_027478595.1 Erythroxylum anguifugum
GGGGCGGGATGAGTGTGCAGGGTAGCTGGCGGAAGGGGTTGCTGCGGAATTGGGAGACTATTGCTTGGACGGTCGGGGGTGGAGGGATTCGGTCGTTGAGGAATATGCTGCTTATGCATGTCCAGAGCGTGCAGCTGCTGGTACATGCGCTACAGTCGTAAGTCACAGGCCTGAGAACGGTGTGATTGTTTTTGGGATGGTTTGGTTCTTCGAAAGAGTGGAAGGCTAACGATTTCTTTTTTCTTCTCTGCTTTTCCAGACAATCTCGATCAAAAGCTGAAAACATCATCGAACCGCTTGCTGAGTTCACCAGCGACTTACACAGCGCACGCAACGAAGGCCTTGACGTCAAGATAGAAGAGCTACTCGACTTGATTCAGATCCTCAAAATGGATCGGACCCCTACCAACTGGCGTAAAGCGCCCAGACGGTACCAGTACGAGCATCCGGGCTCTCTGGTAGACATCGACGGCAGCAGCACTCCAACATACCAGACCAACGCCCGTGGCGTCATTCATCAGCCGAAGCCGAGAACCTTTTCGCAGCACGATCATCCTCTCGCAGCACTGGACCGCGAGACACCTAATCCCACCGAGATTTCCACGCCCGAGCTGAGCGATTCAGACATCGTCTACACACCCCCAAAACCACCCCCAAAACGGGCCGCATATGGCCAAAGGCGTGACTCGACGGACGTCGAGGAGCACAAGCAGAGCCCCGAGAGGAATCCTCAGGGAATGTACTACCACCTCGAGTCGTCAACCATAGACTACAACAGCAACGGCCGCAAACACAGCACGCTGTCTCAGGGCTCGTCTCAGGGCCTCGGTGTATCTCCAGGAACCATACCGGTTCAACAAGTCAGCAAAAAGCTGTCAGGTTTGTCCCTTACGCTCCCACCGCCGGCCGTCGATCAGAACTCAGACTCGGTCCCAGGCCCCCCAACTCGCTACTCTCAGCAGTTCAATATCCACAGTCCAGATGCCTCCGAAGATAATAACGCGTGGAGATCCCGCAACCGAAGCGCCAGCACGGATCAAATATCCCCTCTCACCAACAAGAAGATAGACGGGAAGAAACCATCCGTCTCACGTGGAGGAGAAGGTGCGGTGTCGTCGCCACCTCAGCCAACGCAGCCGCAGTTTGAAACCAACGGGCTTTTCACGGTGGTAGACCAGAAGAGCAAGGAGAAGGAGGAGGAGGCGTCGTCGCCGTCTCAGAGACAGCCCAGGCCCAGCGTTGCCGACTCGGTTACCCGCGCCCAGGCCGCTCGGCCTCGTTCGTCCGACAAGAGAGATCTGAAGAAAGCTACCGAAGCAGAGCACGCTGCGTTTAAGAAGGGTCTTTTGACGAACGTGATGGTCACGTGTGAAGTGTACGTTGCCATAACTACTCTCCCCCCCTCCACGGTAACCAAGTATAATTATGGGACTGACTGACTTATGAAAACAGGGACGCAACCTCGGTGGATTACACCATCCCGGACGAAGATAGGCCTGGAGATTTCCTTATGAGGAACGCTTGCGGTGACTGCAGGGTGTACATCATCACCAGCAGCACCAGGATGCCGTCGGGCAAGACTCGCTTTCTGACCCGCGTCTGGGTCCTCAGCAACGACCGCAAAACACGCATTCAGATACCACGTACGTCTTCTTCTCCTTTCCCCTGCCCCCAATCCTCCCCAAACCCAACAATCTCCATACATCCACCCCCAACAACCATCTCACACAAGAACTTAACAACTAATTCCTCTCCTCCAGTCCCCGAAGACACGCCCATAACCCCCTACACAGTCTGGAACGCGCCCTGCAAAGCCATCATCCGCAACGCCGTAACCCTCTACACCCACGACGTAACGCACACCTCCGCCCCACTAACCCGCACGCCCACCTCCTGGGTATCCCTCGCCTTCCCCACCCTCACCGACTCGCACGGCTTCCAAAACGCCCTCATGGACAACAAATCCATCCTCCTAACCGTCTGCACGAAACGCACCATGCGCATCTTCGACGGCATCATCACCAAGCCCTTCGCCTTCGCCGAGCAGCTGTGCGGGCTCGAGAACCTGCGCATCGTGCTCGACCCGGCCACCGGCGTGGTCAGCGCCATGGTGCACTACACGCCTAGTTTTGCGGAGGGGTGGCTGGTCTTTGGGCTGAATGGGAAGGAGGGGATTAGGGTTAAGGATGAGGACGAGAAGACGGTTAGGATTAAGGGGTTGAGGATCCCCGTGGGCGAGAGGGAGAGGAGGTTTGGTGGACGGAGGCCGAGTGAGGGGGAGGGGGCCAGCACGGCTGCTGGGGCGGCAGCGGCGGGCGTGGTGGGGATTGGGATTGCTGGGTTGGGGGCCGGGGCGGGTGCTGGGATGGGTGGTGGTGGTGATAATGGGGCTGCTGTGGTGGGCTCGAATAATGGGAGCGGCAGTGGCGGCAGAAAGAAGAAGAAGCAGGAGTGGGTGTCTGGTGTCAAGATTGAGTTTAGCTCGACCCTCGATAAGGCGCTCTTTATGTCGAAGTTGACCGAGGTGCAGGATGGCAGGGCGAGGTGAGGTGAGGTGGGTGAGATGAGATGAGATAAGATGAGAGATACATGGAACGCGGTTATTAGGAGGGTTTTTTTTGGTTCGAGCCGTATGGCATGGGATAAGAAATAGGATCTGTCTAGGGAAGGAAGTTACGGGCTACTTACTTCCGTCCGGAAGAGCCACATTGGCGTTGGATGATACCAAGGGACCACCAGGATGGATTTTGTTTTATTAAGGGTTTTGTTTGTTATTTCGGGAATCACGTCTTTTGCTATGGGCGCGCCTTTTACACAATTGGATACATGGCGGAAATACCAAGCCATAGCTGGCCGGGCCGGGTCGACTGGATTTTATGATACCTTGTTTTACTTGACGGAATAGATGGAATGGAACGGGTCATGTGTGCTATTTTTCACCACTAAACTGTAGTGTGGTGCCGATATGTCAGAATGGATTGTTCTGGCGCTTTACTATGTCTCTTTCTCTCTGTCTTATTCAGACTATGACTGTACCTACCTAAGTACAGAACTAAGGATTAGGCAAGCAATCTGTCGAATCAGATGTTTTGGTGATATTGACAGATAAACTGAGATGTCCCGTTCTATATCAATGAAAATTTAGTAAAATTGACACTGAGTCGGGATACCCACGTGTAGTTTGAGCGTCGATAGAGATGCCGCGCTTTGTAGTGCGCCAAAGAGAAGTCGAAACAGGCTCGTCCCGTTCGTCGTATCTGATGACTTTTCTTCTCATCTGGTGCTTGAATTCTCCAGTTAGAGTCGATCAGCTCCGGCTTTCGTATCGAATTAGTATCGAGATAACGTCCTATCAACGCAGATCTTAGAAACACAGGTCTCCCCAACGCACATCTCGATAAATCTAAACTCGCTTCTGTTTTACCTAGGTGATAACGCTTACCTTCTCTAAACACTTGAGCTTCACGTGTTCTAGTTGAAAGGGGTGGTGTTCCCGCTCTCCCTAACCCATACGTTTTCTCTCTATATTTCACCCTGTTCTTATACTTGCTACTATATAGATGGTGAAGTAGAGCGGGCTCATACACAAGAAAGTTCGTTATTTCCGCCTGCTTCGCTAGACACTACTAGTTTGGTATGGGTTAGGGAAGTGGCAGGCGATAAGGTAAACAGTACATTGAACGAGAGCTCTCAGCTCCGGTCAGCAACAGCGTAGTCAAGGGCATAGCGATGGACATATCCCGAAAAACTCTCGCCGACTGGAAGTGAGCTTGTGATAATCATTCTAGAAAGGAGGCATCAAAGTCAAATTCAACCAGTGAAAATAGCGCTATCTATTTTGTAGAGGTCATAAGCACGAAAATTCAACCACAACATTTCCATATTTTTATTCATTCTGACTTACAAGTCCATCAAGTCTATCTTGCTATCTACAGGTCGGCGCGAGTAACGATAATCATAACGGCGCAGAACTGGCCATGTACAAGAGTACCAGCTACTCGCTTCCGTCGACCGTCGAAGCGATTGATAGGTTTGAGTGGCGAAGAAATCAGAACGTCTGATGCCCACCCTACCACCCATTACGGCATCGAAACCACATGTCTTTACCAGAAACACATATACACACATATGGTGTCGAACAAACCCATAGCTGTATGTGAGATCCGGCTTCAGGATGTCCCCCATATTTTTTTTAAAAAAAAAGAGGAAGATCAAACGAACATCTTTAAACACAATAAGCCCATCGGATATCATTTCTAAAAAGCATCATAACGAACGCTCGAATCGAAAATCACTGCTTGACCTGGACCACCCTCTGGAGTAAAAGTGCAATGCCTCCTTGGTGTCGTTAAAGGTCGTAATGCGCCTGTGTCGTTATTCACCGCTCCGAACGCCTTTTTAATACGTGTATGTTACGTGAATTAGTAGATTCAATTCTGTGTAGAGCGCCTCAGGACTTGTTGCGGAAGTTGAGAAGAGGTGCCAAGCTCCTAGGGTTCGCGTTTTGCAAGAATTCAGTTCGTAAAAGGTCATCAGCCGTCGAGCGAGACTTCACATCGACACAAAGGCAGTTGCTCAAGAAAGCTTTGAGCTGCTGGCTGAGTTTCTCAGGGTTCTTCAACTTAGGGGTTCCGTTGGTAGCAATCAAGAACAGCGCTTTCAACGGCTCTTCATTCAGATAGGGCGGCTCGTTCTCAATAAGCTCGATGGCCATAATGCCGAGGGACCAGATATCGACTTTAGGTCCATACTCCTTCTGTTTAACAACTTCAGGAGCCATCCAATAAGGAGTACCGACCATAGTGGCACGCTTGTTTTTGTCCATGGTGAGTTTTGCGCAAAATCCGAAATCGGCTTAAACAGGGTTAGTCAATTAAACCTTAGCCAAATACCGAGTGACTTACTAATTTTAACACGTCCATGAGAGTCGAGGAGAACATTGTCACTTTTAATATCACGGTGGATAATATCCTGGCCGTGAAGATGAGCGAGGCCCTTGCAAGTCTACTAGAAGTCAACAAACTTTTTCCTTCATTCAATATCAAGACTAAGAAGACACTCACCTCGAAACAAATTGCAGCAATTTGATCCTCCGAAATGACAGGGTTGTTCTCGATGACATCTGTCAACGCACCTCCGTTCATGTACTCCATTATAACCCAAAGCTCTGAGTCGTTCTCGATAAGGAACGAATCGAGGTAGTTCACGATGTTAGGATGCAGACTTTCCTTCATCACAATGATTTCGTTTACGATAAGTTCCTTCCTGGGCTGATGCCTAAGATCCATTGTCTTGATCGCGACGCGCGCTTCGGTGCCATCTCGCCGGGTAAGCTTCTTGGCAACCGGAGACGATGCATCAGATCGAACTTTGGCAATATAGACCGAACCAGAAGCGCCTTGACCAATCTTCTTTTGCTTCACGTAGGACTCCAAGGGGTCGTACCTGGTCACAATGTTTTTGAGCTTAGCCATAACTTCAGTCTCCGACATGCTAGACATGCGAGCCTCTTTTTGCCGAGGTTCAGCCTTGGCCGGCGGAGGTTCTTTGCCCTCAGGTTTGCGATCATTTGCAGCCTTGGTAACTTTAAGAGGCTGGGGCTGCGCTGGGCCAGGGATACGACTAGCTTGTGTAGTACCATTTGGTCCCGCGCCTTGTCTAGTTTGTGGAGACTGGTTACGATCGTTAGCACCCGGCTGCCGTGGTGCCCCAGGTTGACGACCCTGATCAGGGCGGGATCTGGAACTAGGAGATTGTTCGCGAGAAGACGAGCCGCTTTGAGCATATGGAGCTCTTGGGGGTGTCATTCCCGAGGTCTCGGGTGGTCTAGGGGCTTGTCGCGTAGCCACCGGCGCTTGCTGTTTGGATCGATCCGAGCCTGGAGCTGCTGGTGCCGCACGAGAAGGATTGTATTTACTGGGATCAGGCGCGGTGTAGCCTCCAATCTCTTGTTTCGCGATTGGAACTCTCGTCTGAGGAATACTGGCATTATACTCTGCGAGTTCACGTTTCTCTTGATCCCTGCGCTCGCGTTCGGCTTCGGCTTTTTGCTTCCGTTCATTCTCCGCCTGATTCTCCTTGATACGTCGGGCTTCCTCCTCCATCATGCGGCGCATATCCCCACCCATGGTCATCTTCTCATTCAAACCGCCGCTGGATGAGCTACTACTTGGCGACTGGTACTGACCATAAGGCTGAGGGCCTGATATATTACGCTGTGGGGCTGGAGATGTACTGTTTGAACGAGCTCCATAGCTTCCTTGCCCAGGTGGAGCTGGCCGTGGAGGCGCAATCGAGGTACCGGCTCCGCCGTGGCCGAGCTGCTTATTCTGATTTGATTGAGCGGGTGGCGTCGGCGTAAGGCTAGGATACTGCTGAGGATCATTGGCTCTCTTCTGAATATCCGAATAGAACTCCAACACTTCAATAACAGCTTGAGGATTCTTCCGGTAATCATCTTTGGTTATTGCCGAACTATTCAAGAGCCTTTCCCACTCTTTGGGGAGCCCCAGGAAAGCACCTGTGCCTGCATCAAAACCAACATGCACTCTATGGGTGAAATTTGTCGGGTTAGAGACGCCTGAGATCGAGGGACATCTGTTGTAGATGTTATCTTGCCACTCGTACAGATCATCGTCTTTGTCGAATTTCATGTAGAGATACTTCTGCGGCTGCTCCTTATACGGTACCGAGGGACTGGCGCTGGGATTGGCAGCACGAATCAGCTCCACGCAGAGAGGAACAGCATCGAACCTCGATAAGCCAGTAACGTGAGTTAAAACAACCTGAAACGAGATCTTGCCGCCTTCACTCTTCTGAAACTCCAGAGTGTTTGCTCTCAAGACCGCATACTTTGATTTCCATATGATATTGGCAAAGCCGCCCTCTCTAACTTTAACCCATCCTTCCTTGACGGCACTCGTTGAGAGAGACTCAAAAGTATTGCTCCGTGTCAGAGTGGGCCCCGTGATCGTTGTACCCGAAAGGCCAGAGACGTGTCTAAGAGAAGGAGAATTAAGGCTCGCCGTGGAATTGTTATTTCCAGGGTAGCCAATTACGGTGGGAGTGAGACTTAGGGGAGGTCGCTGGCGGTCGGTAGGAGGACGTGGAGCAGGACCGGGGTTCATGAACTGCTCCGGAGAGTACATACTGGTGTCAAGTAAGCCATTTTCGTCCACTCAAAAGGCAAAAAAAGAAGGCCGATCTGCCCCGGTTTCCCTGCGTTCTTCTGGCGCTCACTCGCAATTTTGCAAGAGTGCAGCACTGGCTTCCACAACAATATACCGCAAGCAGCTATATAACAGCACCACTGGCTACAACTTACTTTTGACCTGACGCCATTGCGAAGAGCTATCGGCGTGCAAATTACTTATTCTGAAAACCGGATGGGATCCCGCCGCGAACCCGAGGAATAGAGACACAAACTACTTATCGCTGTCAGCATGTCTTGCCCGATACACTTCATGCTATCCGGCTATCGCAAAAAGATGGCCACGAGAGGCTGCTCAAAGGAGCCCCGTGGACCATGGTGCGGTGCGGCTATTTGCCTGTTGCGGGAGCGGTAGAAGGAGAAGCGGCGGGGCATGGACTCACCAACCCACGGCGACGTTGGCAAACGGCAAGCGGTCAAGTGAACGAGGTGTCCACAGGCCTTGACACCGCTCTGGAAAGGTCCAGAGAAGGTGTTGAAGGCTTCAGGCGGGTATGCTCATGGGAAAGAGCGAGTTCTATCGCGTAGGGGTTGAGGGATGTCGTGAGAGGTGAGCGATGTTCGTTTTTGGTTGCAATAGCAGACCCGACGCCGCCTGGACTGTGTGCACTGCGGGCTCCTTCGGGGGTCCAGATCACGTGATGGGAAAACCCTGGGCCCCGCAGAAGCAGAAGCAGCAGCCAGTTAAGGACCAGTTAAGGACCAGTGAGGACCAGTGAGGACCAGTAGTTAAGGACCTTCGCACCAACCGGAGTTAACAAGGACCGACTGACTACTCGTACACAGCAGCACAGCCAGCTCCAGCGCTCACCAACAACACGTCCAGCAACCAATCCACAAAATGACCGACAGATGCTCTACCTATCTGCCGACAAGCTCAGCAACAACAAAAACAACAAGAAGCCCGCTGGAAATAAAAAGGGGGTGGGTGAAAGAGGCTCACGAGTCCAGAAGAGCCCGCAACTTAAAAAGATTCGTTGTTAGCGTGCAGAGCCATGCAACAGGGCTGCCGCCATACAGCATAGACATGAAACGCTGAGGGGGCGGTCGCAAAAGCCGCCAGCCCCCCTCGACCTACCCCCCGTGCCTTCCCCCTACCTCCATACGAGGTAAGCAGCGATCGAATAAATGCCTCTCGGCATGTTGCCCTCCCGGGAGCTTTTTACGTTTCTCCCTGGAGTCTTTCCACAGAATCCCAACCCACCAACCACCCCCTGAATTCACTCTGGCCCCCAAGATTTGATCGGCGGCATCACTGGAATTTGGACAACTCGTTTTCATGATGGATCTAACTAGTGCGTCTGCTTTCTCTCTCTCCAACTCCATACTGTATATCTTAGTAATCCTCTTCGGCGCTGGAAAGAAAACCTCCCCCCCCGGCTCGTCGCTAATCTTGCATACACAAATTGGCGCAGAACGGACCGTGCAAAGGATCAAACCCTGCAGACGTATGCAGCCCTTTCCCCCCTGGACCTTCGGAGACGGTGTTTTGGAGTGGCGCACAGAGGAGGAGAGGGCTATGGCTGGAGCATAACACACGCATATACACACCGGTGCTCTCTCCGCTTTGGAAACTTTGGTTGGCGACGCAGCATCTCATTTGCGACTCTGTGCCTGCTTTCTTTCGTATCACCTTGGCGGTTGTTTCAATGGCCGGCCCGCTTGAAATAGTACCGGGTGGGCCTTGTTTCCTTTCCGCTCCTCCCGGTTCAACGCAATTGATCCGATTAGCCCAGTAAGTACGACAGGGGGCTTACCCCAGGGTTTAGACGTGGTCTAATTTTACTTGTATCGTGTATTACACAAGTTCTCCGAGGGACTGTCTTTTCATCTTCTATTGTTCTTTGAAGCAATTTCTCAGGTTACCTCGGCCATCAGCACGCTTCTTAGCTTCCCCATATTGAAGGCTCCTGTGTATCTTTAGATGTACTTTCATTTCCTTATCTCTTAATCATGCATCCAGTTGCCGTCAGCATTCTCTTCTTCTCTATCATGAGTTTTATTGGCAACAGTGTAGTACCTCTCATATAAACATCTCTGCTCATTTTTATTAAACGCGATCTGGCGGCCGCAATTTCCGTGGATTTGACCAAAAAAGGACTCTCAGGGGACGAGTATTAGTAACAATACTATAAGAGATGTTTGCTAGTGTTTTCGGGATGTTGGCCCAATCTCTTGCTCGTCGCCAACAACACTCGAACACTATCGAATTGTACATCTCTAGGGAACTACCAGACTAGTGAAGATATCAAACAACGTGTAATGTGCTGGCAATGTTAACCATTTTGTCAAGTGCCATACTTGCAAAAAGTGAATCCAGGTTACAACAAGTTTGGCATCCTTACTACTACGTTAGTTTCGACATGGAAAGCATCGACTGTCGACGTCGCGTGATCTGTCCTTAAACGCCTTCACCCTCAGCGTCCAGAACTATGAACCCGACTAGTTAACCGAAGGAATGCAGCTACAATCACTTGTCATAATATTACAGCCAGTTCACCGGTCCTTGGGTTGTTTTGGACTCTAATGAAGTATAGAAAGAACATAACAAAGCTTAAGGAAGTTCTCTAGTCTACAGCACTTCACGACCGCCATGTATATATTTTTGGGGCTTGCCCTATTGTTGCAGCCTTCTCGTAAGACAAGACGCTTCTACGATTTCTACCACCCCGAGCTTTTTCAAAGAGAGATGTACCCATAAAATCTCACAGCAAACTGTAGGCAACGATATTCGCGCCTCATTTCGTCTTTTTATTATGTCTACAACTGACCGCAAAGTCTATGGCGCTTATTGTCCGTTCAGAGGCTATCATGGTGATTCTTCATGTGGGGACAGATACAGAGGTTTGATCACAGACGCGAAGCTCTGGGACACTTTCCAGAAGCCCCACATCATATTCGATCCTCCAATGCCTATCAATGAAAGCAAATATTTTCCCTGCACCATATATCAAGAGGAAGGTAAAAAGATTCACCTGGAACTTTCGGCCAACCTGGTAATGGTTTTTTTCGGAAGCGATTTTGGGAATTGTGTTCGAGTTGACCAACATCATGAAGATATCGACACCGTTATTGGTTCTGGGGGAAAGAATGAAGCGCTCATAGAACGAGTGCGCAGGGTAAAGATGGACCTTTTCGTTCTGCTACAACACTACGCGAAATATAAACCAGCTTTGTAATAGAGTAAGCTCTGAACCTTTGGTTAGAGGCCCTAAACCTAATAAAAAGATAGTTGGCCACGTGAAGCATCCGGAAACTTTTTTCGTGCATAGTTCACCTTACTATTAAAGATGCAATAGATTCTTTCGATATCTGCTCTCTCGAAATTTTTTTTAGTTCTTTATGCATGCACGGCAAATGTCTTTTGACCTTCCCATCGGCCTTGCTGGCCTTCTAGGCTCGAACTTGGACTCCAGGGACTAGATAGCCGCAAAGGTGACAATACAACCAATCTTAAAGTTTAATTGTAGCTAGTTACTAACGACTCATAGCCATTTCGGTTTTTCGGTTGGTTGGATCCCCTAGGAATGAACCTGTGGTTTTGTGATTTTTTTTTCATCTTTAGCATGCAATTTCGGTAATGAGATTTGAGACAATAGTTGTCCACTATTTACATAGCGGTTACAATTAATCTGTTCACCTTGAGCGTTAACCTAAAAATTCTCGAATGCTAATTTACTGTGTGAACGTAGTCACATTCGTATATCATGATGCTTCGGTCAATTTACTATCTTGCTACATTTGTCTCCTCTATGAATCACAAACAACAATGAACAGAGTCATAAGAATACCCCTAGCCAACAGGATTTCACGATTATCGATGTGCATAAATAGCTAAGTGTTACTGCTTCTCCTAATTTCTTTTTCAACACATGTTTACACTTTTTCCACTATCCTAACGGTTCCCAGCAATCCAATATTCAGATAAGATAGGCTGTGTCTTACTTGTCATTGGGACATGCCTGATCCTCCTGACAACCTACCCTCGGGCGCCGTCGGCTCCAACGACCCCGATGACCCCGACATTAAGGTGTATGGCGGTGTTTGTCCAATAGCGACACCCGGTCGTGACTTTTTGCATTCTAAATACTATCCTGTACTTAAGAAAAACAAGTATTGGACGCAGTTCGAGACACCACACGTTTTCATTCTCTCTGAACCAATTTCACGGCGAGATACAAAGCTCGCGATGTGCCGAAGGTGCCACCACAGGGCCAGAAGACTCAACCGATCGGTACCAACGAGCTTGTTTGAAGTAATCGTCGGACCAGAAACTAAGGATCCAAAAACAAGTGGTAATTGCATTCGAGTTGCTCTAATTGATCAAAAGCCAAAAGCCATCGATAAATTCGAGGGTCAAGATCAAGATACAAAGCGTACAAGTAGAGCAATCGACAAATGCACTGCCTTCTGGCAGTGGATGGAAGATAATGCTGATAGGCAAGGTCCTGAACATCCTGTGCCAGAAGATCTGGAAGATTCGGTCGAAAATCGTGATGCCGATTTTGACGAAGGTACCGTGGACGATTCGGAAGGAAGATTTTTGATATATTAAATACTAAAATGTTTTTATTTAGAGGACTTCACCATCCAAGACTTTCCTTTGACCCTTTCTTTACAAACGGTTTTTTGTTTTCTGCGTGCTCAACCAGCTTCTGAATTTTCGATATCAATAAACGTATCTATTGGCCAAATTGAAATATCAGGAAGTACTGCTCTAATAATGAAAGTACGGTTCATACTGCTTTATAATCACGGATTTAGCTGACGAATTATAGTTACTTAGGTGCTTGAGTATTTCTGTAGGATTCTGGATTTTGGTAATATGGTTTCTTTTTTAATGTTTTATTTAACATCTAGCTTGCAATTCAATATTAATTTTAAAATTATTTGCATCTATAATTATCACAATGATTACAGTCTGTACATTTACCTTAAGTTCCAAGCCGAAATTTTCCACTATTAGCCTACTGTAGATGTATCCATGTTCACTTGTAAGTTTTTAGTTAATTCACCATGCCATACGCGTTATCACCCCCCATGAATCAAAGCAATAGAGTCGCTAGAATGCCTCGAGTCTGTAGGGCTTCACAAGCACTAATTTGCATAAGTATCTGGGTTTCGCTGCTGTTGTTGCTACTTTTTCCTATACAGATCTTTACATATCTCCTGCTAGCCTAACCCGTCCTCCGCCTTCGCCATCCTCCACCTTCGTCCACGTAATAGTCAGAGACTGTGGGATAGACAAGATCGGCTGTGTCTTGTGGATCCTTGGAAAATGGCTCCCGACCCAGAACCCCCAGCCGACAACTACATGGTGACAGAATTTTATTGTCCGATAGTGGGCCATCGCACAGGCTTCCCGCCACTTAAATACGAGGGCGAATTTCGCAAAAGATCGAATTTTACAGATTTCTCTGCAGTACACACCGTAGAGCTCGTTCCAGCAGTTGATCCCAGCAAGACAGAATTTGCAATTTGTGATATTTGCTGGAAAAGAGCCAAAAGTATCTGCGAGACTGTACCAGGCAGCCTGTTTACAGTGGAAATAGGACCCAATGGTGACTGCTTTCGAGTTGCCGAGGATGGTACTGTCATTGATCAGAATGATGATAAGCCAAACAATAAACGTTACGAAAAGGCACTTCAAAAATCGATTGATTTCTGGCAGTGGTTGGAAAAGTTTGAGCGAGGTGATTTTAAGCCGACTGAGAGCTGATACTGTGGTCTATTTGATTCAGGTTGGTGGAGCCTTGAAGCCCAATTAGGGTCCATTACATATTTTAGCAATGAAGGTGTGTTCTATTCTGCTTCGTGATTTCGTATTGAGCTAACGAATTACAGTTATCTTGGTGCTTCGGTTTTCAGGGCTCTGTTTTTTATTTTTAGCATGCGATTCGAATTTTTGATATTTACACCTATCACAGCTTGCACTACTTAATTTTAGGCTTTGGTATTCTTAAATTAATAGCTATTTCAAGCCCAATTATCTTGCGTTTCAACGTTGTCGCTCTAACTCAATGAGATATCAAAAGCAAGCGGCGAACAGTCGTACTAGCCAGCTTCGTTGCTCTATGTATATTGATGCGGTGATCCCACTGTTTAACAGCATATCTCTAGATTGCAACGGATCTAATGAATAAACTTTTCTTTTGCAAAGACTGATTCACAACACTAATCCCATTAGCATGGATTCTGATGAATTAGGAGAGCCACAGCGCCACCGCCCCAGTCTTAGGTGGCAAGGATGGGAACAGACTATTTACAAGGTATCTAACGGTTAATTAGGGTTCATTATCGAGTAGCTAATCACTTGCCGTTGAAGCATTGTTAATGAACCACCGAGCACAACATCCCACCACCACCACCACCGCCCCACTGAATCCAAGATTCGGCGATCTGCATGTAAAGTGGAAGACATTTCTCTACATTATTAAATGCCTTTCAGTCCAGAAACAGGAAGTTTTATCAGCCTGTCAATCCAATGGAATCTTCACATAACCAGGAGATCAGCTAACGTAAACAACTATGCAGAAGTTTACGGCAAACCAGTAGATATATACAGGTCTATTGTATCAGTCACTGACCTTCATGATAGACGAAACAACAATACTTGATCTAGCTCGTTGGTTCTCGTAGATGAAAGCATGTCAAATAATCAATAGGGATTCCTACAGGGTATTGCTTTGATTCATCGTCAAGTACCTAACAAGCCACTAAATTTGAGCACGTAGGAGTATTCTTCGATAGGCTATCCCAATTGTTGGTTAGCCACCTTTGAACGGAGGGACCCCGCTGGAAACACTGTAGCAACTGTGTGTTCAAACGTCAGGTTATTTGGCTTTGTTAACTTGTTTGATTAGATTATATGTCGGCATTGTTACTAATAAGATGGTTATTTGTTTCAGCATGGCATTAGTTCTAGCACACCCTGCATATTATGAATGGCTATCGCATTAGGTGGCTTGAATCATAAAACATAGTGGTCAACTAAGATCCATAAAGAACGCTATCCACATCCTGCTTCGCTTGGTGCCATAAATAGACAATATCCCGAATCTGTGATGTTTAACAATACAAGACTCTGAACTCCGCAAGCCTTCTGTTGACTCATGAAGGGGTATTGGTCGAGAGTATATGACGGACCTAGAACTTAACATACCGACTTACAAGTTGAAAGACGATTCATCTTGTGCCATACTCTTGACTAGCTTAGATTGTGTGGACTCAAGGCTCTCTCTGAAGCTTGGTCTCCAGTTTCTGCGTCCTTTATTGGTGACGGCGCGATGACACAGGC
The DNA here is from genome assembly GCA_027478595.1 of Erythroxylum anguifugum. Lineage (NCBI taxonomy): Eukaryota > Viridiplantae > Streptophyta > Magnoliopsida > Malpighiales > Erythroxylaceae > Erythroxylum > Erythroxylum anguifugum. The sequence continues at coordinate 14,508 of JANIPN010463614.1, forward strand.
TTATGTCTAACATCAAGAGCTTGGCTCTTGCCTTTTCCACAACAGCTCGACAACGTAGTAGTTCAGCTTCTGGGGCTCCGGGTTAGAATCCATATAACCCGTCCCATGATGATTGCGAGTTCCAAGCTCCCCCTGAACGATTTGACCATCCACAAAAACCCTTGGCTGCGTGTGACGTGCGCGGAACATACGCCGTGCGTTAGCGTTTCCACACCGTTGCTGCGGCAGCGGCTGATCTCTCATCTCGATTTCCCTGAACCGGTTGATGCCAGACCAACTGCTGACTCGCTTCGCGGTAGGGTCAAAGACAAGCTTGGATCCATCAGCCATGTCAAACTCGAAAGTCGACAGCCGGGCTGCGATCGCTTCCAACTCTTGCTTCCGGGAATCGAGACACTCGAGCTCCAGAGTAAGGCTTTTCAGGCCTTTCATTTGTCGGAGGGCCAGTCCCCACGAACCGTAGTCGTATTCTTCACCAGAACTTCGATATTTTCGGACATCGGCTTGTCCAGATAGCTTTGGGTCTAAGGCCAGAGGAGTACCGGGGTGCTGCCAGTACCACCAGTCCGGATAACGTATCGTCAAAGTCAAGTGCGCCGGTGCGAATTCTGGATGAGTCAAGACGCTTCGGAAGTCGCCCTCGAGCTTGGTTTGCTGGATAAAGACATGGACTGCAGTAACGGCACGATGCTCCGGGGGTAGGCGGCGAAGGTCAGGAATTGGAGAGCCGTGCTCTGGTTTGCCTGGTGGAGGACGACCCCACCAGTATGTAAGGGTGCTCTGAGAGGCCAATAGTATAGCTACCTCCAAGTATATCCGTCGACATGTAAGTAACAGAGTGGTGCCAACGAGAGGTTCCGAAGTATGAGATGGACGATAGTACCACTTGGATCGAGGTCAGCACTATTCTTTGGCCAAGTAGGACTAATGACATGCGTGATATAGTAGGATATGGATTCAACAATTCGGATTGGAGTTAGCTTACAGAGCCCTCTGTATATGGTTTTTCTGGATTATGACTTGGGCGAAGTGCATAGCTGAAGATGTGATTGCGAACCTCGGGTGGCAATACCGAGAAGAGTGGGGACTGTATCTGCATATTCGCTGTGGAAGGGTCAAGTGTAGTAGCCAACAACGAGTCCACAGAAGACTCCTCCATTGCTCTGATAGTTCAGGAGTCTCATCTACCCCAGGGAGGGAGGAGTAGTAGCAAGTACGGTTTCAAAGTTGGCAGGGAGGGAGAGAAGATATAGTTACAAGGGGGAAGATACTGAAAAAGCAATACTCACCACTAGTAAGTTTTCAGGTATGAGTGGGCTTGTAAGACTCCATGTTCAGCGGATTAGTTGTCGCTGAAACAGGGAACTGAGAAGTAACATGACTGTGGCGGGGTAAGTTAATCCACACATTTACCTACTACTTGGTTACCTTCACGCGACCACGTATAGCTAGATACCAATAACCGTGATATCCTTGAAGCCTTACAAGCATGAGGGATGGGTATTGCTTGTTTTCATTGCATATCTGATGACGAATTGGCGACGATCGTCTGTATTTGTTCCGGGTTTTGCCGAATTCGCACTGCCTTGACTGCGGGTGTTGCACGCGGTTTGTTATCTATTCATATTGAAAAGCAGCCCATAGGGAACAGTTTCATTTAATGTGGGAACTCAGCTCTTGAGTTCCAATTCTAACTAGGTTCTGTTCTGTAAAGCGCACCCGTAGCAATGCCATGCGTGATCGTGTGTCTATCCGGTTGCATTTAAACCTGCTCCACCATACCGATCGAGTCCCATGTTAAACTTAGCAATGTGATGCGACCTTTATTTGTACTAAGCTTCAGATGCCAGAGCCTCTCTTCAATCCCCTACTTCGGATCCAACACGCCGCTTGTTTCTCCGCTTACCGCAGCATTAGTGCCCTTGAAGACAAATTTGTTGCGCTTAATGAATCCACTGACATCGGACTGACATCTAGCTAATTCGATGTATTCCCTTACTTGTTTGAGTATTAGAACATCCTCCTCGTCGAAAGAAGGCGACTGTGCGAATTCGGGGACTTCAATATGGTTGAACGGGTGCGAAACAGCCTTCAATGGACTGTCGTCAAGCAAGATCGTGTTGCGTTGGTCCCAAATGCATCCCTTCTGGGCATCCGGATGTGCCGATTGGAGCTCGAGGCTCGACCAGACTGTGTCCAGGCGTTTATACACCTGGACTTTTCTATTGTAATCAGCACTAGATAGGCCAAGCCTATCCCTACCCCAGATTCCGAGAACCCTTTGCTTTTGATCTTCATTAAGAATTCTGTTGCAGATTGGATTAAGGTTGCTGGGCACAGCTGATGACCATATCAGGACTTTGTGGTTCTCAAAACAGTAATCGAGAAAATCGTTCAAGTACGGGCGCGATACGAACGATCGCGAAACCTTGATCCTATACCCAAGGGTGCCGTTGACATCGAGAATGATCAAAAGCGGTTGGGGCGTCGTGAGCATCTCTGGTACTGCACTTGCCTGCTCGAGATAATCCTTGGACGGCTCAGGTATTGGGGCAGCACTACTTTTCACCGCTGGACCTGGTTTTCGCTTGCTATAATATTTGTTAACACGGTAAGTATGGAATGCTCTACAGTTTAGAACTGACCGTGCGGGAAACTTCTTCTGAGTACTATGGCTGGGACCCGAACCGTTACTAGTTTGCCTGTTAGCAGAATAGACACCGCCTAGAGGTTTCCTGGCTAACTCAAGAATGCTTGAATTCTCTTTGTTAGAGATCTGGTCTCGTTTAAAGGGAGGCACATATGCCGAGGCACCATCTGTGAATGGTTGAACAGAAGTATGTTCCTGTTGGTTGTAAAGTGCCTCGTACGAGTTGAAAGCGCGGACGTAGTCCAGGTATGGTGAACTCGAGGAGGGTTGATTGGTGCTTAGAAACCCTGCATTTATATCTGCAAAGCTATTGTTCGCTGTTGTATTCAGACCGCTCATTCTAGCATTCAACTCGTTCATCCCGTTGGCGTTGGCCATAAATTGATTCCACATAAGGTTGTTGACAGCCTGGTCCGCAGTAAATTGGTCCACGTAAGCAAGTTCGGCGGTCAATTGGTTGTTCGAATACTCTTGACCAGGTATGAAAACGTTGGATGAAGCATCAAGGGCAGAAAGGCTTCCACGAGGCTCTTGGAGGCTGTGCATGTCTGGATATGGTACCTCCGAAGGTTCATTCTGAATAGACTCATTCTGAATAGACTCGGTAGGTTGTGAATCCTGTAACAGCTTATCTACATGGGGGCCTACTTTTAGTCCAGCTTTCTTGCGTGAGTCCAACATCTTTAAGAAGCCCGGGCTTGGTTTCTTGCCTTTCTTCTTGCCTTTCTTCTTACTAGGAGCTGATGAAGGGTCGGCAGGAAGAGGCGGCGCTCCCGGGGACTCTTCCATGTTTAAACGAAGAGCCGATTTCCAATATTGCTTTCGGTCTAGAAGTTTGGATTTCGAGCTCGTCGCTCTAGCATTTATTGATTGTACTCTTGTAGGAAACCAGAGAGTGTGCCTATGATGGAAAGAAAACCCTGACCAAAGTGGCCATGACGAGAGCTCGTGTGGGGCGTAAGACTGCGGAAAACAGAGTGAAAGAGATAGAAACTGAGTGCTAGTTGAGCGCATTGGCCTTAAAAATATAGTATAAGAACATGGCATAGACGCGGCCGAGAACTCAATAATGTGACGGCGGGATTTTAGGCAGACTGCCATCTCTGCCTAGATGCACCACGTTTTTTTGGCTGTGCGCACTGCCCACTAGCTTCAGGACCCCTACCTAAACAGAAGCTTATTCTATGCGCCATGTAGAGCAACGGTCAGACATGCGGAGCGATGAAATAAAAGGTATGGATTTAGGTTCCCTTGACAAAATGACCTATAGAAACTGCCCAGCTTTTGCTAATGTACACAAAAGGTTAATCTATATTAGGCGCAGTTATGTCGTGATGCAACGCGATTGGTCTTGTATCAAGTTCTAATACACAAAAACATCACTCAATGCAATAAACTATCAATGGAGCTGGAAGTTGACGGCGTTATATAGTATATTACTCTATGGTTTAGATATCAATAACACAAAGATCTAAGGAACATTCGACCAATACGTCCAAATACCTCTGCATATGCCTAGAAAGTACGATAAGAGTCACATAGGTGTGTTCGCGCGATGCCAATTGACAATTCAGGCCCACACCCACCCACAGATTCGGTCCTGTATACAAGTCCGAAGAATTCGCGAAGTTTCTTAGAAGAAGCGGTGGTAGTTTATTGTCGGCGAGGTAGTGGAGGAGCAAAATCTGAAGGTGAATAATGGGTCCGCGGCGGTAGTGTAGGAGCTTCAACGGCTTGCGAGTGAGAGCTGGTGGATGGATAAGGAACATATAAGTGATCAAACTTAGCAGGAAGCTCTGCCGCATGCTCATGTCCGTTCATGGGAGGGATTGGTTGTGGCTGTACAGGGATGGGATATTGCGATACTGGTCCCGGTTGGTGTTGACCGAACGTCGAGTGTTCGGGAACTAGGGTGGACTGAGATGACCATTGCTCGTTTGTCTCTTGATAGGTAGACATTTCGAAATTTGGCGGCCGAGCAGGCGCAAGTTCAGTGGAGAGTGGAATAGACTCGTGCGAAGACGGAGCCGAAAAGGATGGCTTAGGGTCGGGCATTTGCTGATACGGTTGCGGACGAGCTCTATAGATATTTGTTAGTCTACTATAATCACTCTCTGTTCGTTCAAACGGAACGTACCTCCAGCGTCGCTGCAGAAAGATAGCGAGAACGCCAATCACAATAGTTGGCAGTCCTACCCCAAGACCGACCCCAATAGCAATCCTATCACTGGTGCTGAATCCGTCCGATTGTTCAGAAGGCTGATTGCTTGATTGTGCATCGCTTGAAGCATTAGTCAACGATGGAGCGGAGTCTCCAGTACCAATATCCGTAGTTGTAGCCGGTTCGGCGACCGCCCGGAACTCTTCCTCGTCGTCATAGTATAAGAACGCATAGCCATCGTATGAACAAGTCCAGTTGTATTGGAAATAGGCATCTTCTATTTCATCCTGGCATAGATCTCCAACACACGTTGCGATATCGTTGATGAATACTTCATCCCGACAAGTACAAGTATAATCGCTAGTGCAGGTGCTATTAGCCGCGACTGCAGGAGCCGTACAATTCTCTCGGGTACATGTTGGGATATATTCCCAAAAATCTTCGCGAAGGTCGGCTAGAACAGGTGCTGCGATCAGTGCAGGTAAGATCAAAACTCTCCAAAAACAATACATTCCGCCAAGTAGGCTACATACGAACAGAAGAAATAGAAACAGGAGCAAAGCGACACCCACAACCGGCAAACATTATGTCTTTTATGACCGGACAGGGACGAGAAGCTGACTTCTGCTCATCTTAATTCCTGATGTATTTCGGGGAGAAACGCGACGTCGCTAGTAAAGAAATAGAAACGCGCGGTATCGTCGTATATCTCCTTTCAAGCCGATTCGCTATTCTTCCGAGATGAAGTTTAGCCGCACTCGCCTGTAGTCACGCCTTCTACCGCTCTCACGCATTACTAGAAACATATGCTCTGTTATTTCGTAGTAGGCTAAGTCTATAATCCCTTTTCTCTTGATTGGGGTATTGATTTACAAGACAAATTTGGTCCCATAAGGCTCATCATAAGTTGTGGTTTTATGCCTGTGATATTCCGTGGCCTAAACAGTCGCCGTTATCGGTTTTCAAGGGTCCAGGCAACTGTCCATCAGGAGGCCATCCATCATCATATAAAGCCAGTATAAGTGAAATCATCCAGGAGGAATGTCTTTGAGAGATATTCAGCTTGCTTTGACTGTGACCAGAGCCGAAAAGATTGCTCTAACACCGTAGGTTGGCGGCTAGCGGCATGTGTCAACTCTCAAGGCGGCGGGGAAGACCCACGCGCTTGAGTGCGCCGCAGGTCCCAAAAAAAAAAAAAGCTTAGTACAGCCCAAACGCTCGGTAGTTATATTTCAACCAGTTAGGCGAAATTCATGAATCTTCCATAAGCATGACCTTCGTTGATAGGCGTGTGCGTGCCAGGAAGGCTGATGAGGAAGAATGGGAGGATGGCTTCGACACAGGCAATTCCACAGACGAGGAAGATGCAGGCTCCGAGCCTGAAGGGCCGACAGAGCAACCTTCAGAGATGTTAGCAAGCGAAAGTGGCGATGACAATAGTAGCAACACATCTAGGTCCTCTTCTCCATCCTTGCCTCATGCAATTCTCAAAGACATCTCATTTGGAGAGCTGGCTTCGGCACAGTCGTCGCTGGAAGGACCACGGAAGCGCAAGCGTTCATCAACCTCCCAAGTTGGATCCCGCAAATCTCGCTCTCCCTCACCGTTTCACGAAGCCTCCGAACGGCAGGCAGGGAAAAAGATTTCTCATTCCTCACGTTCTTCTAAGCATGCTCCCACTGAACTCTCTTCCAAGAAGGCCGTCAGCAGAAAGCGCAGCGTGGTCGCCGTTCCCGTTGCTGCACCACGAGATCCACGGTTTAGCGCACTGTCCGGCAATGTCAATCAAAACAGAGTTGAACAAAACTACAAGTTCCTAGACGATTATAGGGAGAATGAGATTGCTGACCTCAAGCTACGAATCAAGAAGGAAAAGAATGCAGACATAAAGGAGGTCTTGAAGAGAGAAGTTCGTGTAATGGAGGATCGAGAGAGGTCGAGGAAGAGAGCAAAGGAAGAGCAAGAGGTAGTCCAAGAACACAAACGTAAAGAACGAGACAAAGTGAAAGAAGGGAAGAAACCGTTCTTTTTGAAGAAAGGTGAGGTCAAAAAACAAGTTCTTGTAAAACGATTTGAGGGAATGGGTGAAAAGCGAGCTGAAAAGGCAATAGAGAGACGAAGAAAGAAGAAGGCTGCTCGTGAGAGGAAGAGCATGCCGTTTTCAAGAAGGATGAATGAGGACAATTGATAACGCACCTGATGGAATTATGACACTACAGTAGACGATGCAGGACTAAAATATGAGATGTAGTCATTTCGCGTAATGGCGCTGTCCAATTAAATCAGAGAGTGCTGTATACAAAAGAAAACGTGAGTTCAAAACAAGAATGTGTATTTTATTACTCCTTGTTCTATGTTTCTATCACGAATCCACCGCCGAGTCGTTTCCATAGGCAGTAACCCGCTCTGTTGCTGCCACCGACTCCTCTATCATCCTCTACTACGAACGCCCCAGTGTAACATGCCAGATCTTTGCCAACGCCTTAAACAATTCATTCCCTTTACGACTCCGAAGCATTGAGGCGTACAGGTTTGGGCATTGATGATATAAGCGGAGTGGACTTCATGGGAGATGCGGGCAGTTGGCCATTAATGCCGTTGCGTTCCTCTTTCAAAGGCATAGGATCCGTCCTGCCAGAAGCTAATGATTCTTGGTTAATCGAAGATGAAGTTCCATTCATATGACCGTGATCAGTTGGTGTCGCCGGGTGAGTGGATGGTTTCGATGGGAAAGGTTCAGGACCCTCATCCACGAGAGCGATAGACTCAGGTGGACTTTCGATGCCATTTTCCATGACCACATCCGTTTGTTCTTCACTTTCCGGACCTTGAGTAGGAGATTGTGTCTGTTGGGAGACCTTGAAAGACACGACCAAGCTCTTATGTCCAGTATCATCCTCATCATCGACGTCGACATCTTCGTCTTCGTCTTCATCGTCTGCAATGTTATCATCAGCATCGTCGCCGTCATCACCACCGTCCCATTCGTTTCCACTCGACATCGCATCGCTTTCATCGTCCATCTCGTCGACATCATTGTAGCCACTAATGTGCTCTTTACCGCCTGAACCACTAGCCTGTTGCCCCGAACGTGTAGAGCGACCGGCAACTGCTGCCTCACTATTAGACTCCATATTTAACTGACGGGGATCCTGTTGTCCGCTATGAATTATTTCACCATATGTTCCACCGACACGAGATTTAACCTGGCGACCGCTGGCCGTAAACGTTGGTCCAGCTGGTTCAGCTGGTGTGGACACCCCTGAATGACGAGTTGAACGTCTTGTTGATAAGCCGTCAGACGCATCATCCTCATCATCTGAAAATGTATATTTGATCCTTTTGCCTCTGGTGCGTCCCTCGTACATAGATCCCAATCCTTCCACTCGGGCAAATTGCGCCTTTCTGGCAATGCGGTAATCACGACGCTTACGTTTCTATCAAAGTATTAGAGAGCATTGAAACATGTATAATCAATCTTACCTCCTCGCCGGCTTCGAAACGTGGTATCGATGCCAGAACGCGGTCTTTGAGCCGCCTAGCAGGCTGTGTTCCGTCATCTTCCAACTTTTGAGCGATGACCTTGAGCCCATCAATCGATTCAGCTGCACTCCACCAAGTATTCGATTTCAAAGCTGGATTGCTCTCCCGATAAAGCCTGAAATGGGTATCATCTTGACCTTCTATCAACCAATATCTACGTTTGTCTCCATCTCGGCCCCAGGATTGTACACTGAGAGGTTGATTGAGGTCATCTTCGTGACGCTGCTGTTTATATGACTCCGTCAAAATTCCTCGTATAGCATCAGAAGTGTTCAAGGCCCACAGAACCAGAGATTTCAGAAGTGTTAGCTTTTCAACAGTTAGCAGACTTCGACCAAATTATATGGGCGCGGCGCATAACACACTCTCTGTGCAGGCGTCATGTTGTTGAAGCTGCCTCCCCCGTGAAGAGGGTTCTTGCCCTCCCAGGCGCGAGGCCATTGATGTGAGTTTGTAGAGATAGCCTCTTCTAGAGCTCTAGTATAATGTCCTTTCCTAGTTACGAGTTTCAGCCCGAGTCACTGTCAAGGAGGATATATTCGGCATACTCAACGTCTTTCTTGCGATTGAGTACCAGACCAATTAGACCACACAATAGCTTCTCTACTCCTTCGTCAGGCAAGGAGTCCACAACACCACGCTCGATATCTTGTGGTCCAAAATTAGGGACCGATCTCGGGAAAGCTGATGCAAATCGCGCCCGAAACATAACGAGAAACTGCGCGTGAAATAATCAGCAAAGCGTGTCGTTACGCGATATATACAGCTGGAAACAAGCTTGAGGTCATATAACTTACCGCGATATCGGGGTTGTCAGCCAAAACATATTCATGAGGTGGCGATGCTGGACGCTTTCGCTTCGGCGGTGGCGTGGTAGATGCCCGAGCACTTTTGAAAAAGCGATCCAGATTTCCACCGCGCACAGGGTTAGCAAGAAGCTCCTCATCCGTCTCCACCGACTCCGCAGAGGAAAGTGAGGATAAGTCGGAGGAAGACATGTTGGGTCGAAGTCTTGGTGAGATGTAGAAGGTTGAGTGCGGAGTTTAGGAGAAGATTATTGAAGTACGAGAATTCTAGAGCAGCGGGCAACTAGCGCGATGATTGGCCGGCACCACAAAACCACAAAAATGCGTCATTGCCTTGTGAACCTTTGCATCAAATAGAGTATCTCAGATTGTGAAACTGAATCAAGATTCCATCTACATAGACCAGCCTATATATCTAACTCCTGGAAGCCGAAGGACTCAGTACGGGGCAACCCCGAGCAATCGCATCCAACAATACTGAACTGTGCACGTTCGAGGACTTCTTGGCGACCTGCTGCCAATTCGTTCCCGGTGTGATGCAGCCAAAACATTTCCGGGGTCGTTTCACCAACGATGACGCGATGGGCTTCTCAAGAAGACTCTCAGTAGCTTTGAATATCAGGTCAAACAATAGAAACGCCTCCGCATTTGATAGGTCCAGCAATCACGAGTGCGTAATGTTTCCATCTCACGACCTCGTCAGGTCGAGTATCCCAGCAAACAGCATCAGAGAGGGTCCCCAGCATTAGCAGTCGTATTTGTCAAACATGCCCTGTAGGTCGAGTGTTGCAAGTAAGACCATTCCGACACGCTGTCCATAACAGCTATCTTTGAGAGAAGTAACAAAGAATGACCGCCCACAATTTCAACATTTGTTGTCCGATCAAATAAATGCTGCACTTGATTGGCGAACCCGAGCTCAATCTCACCAGACGCAATCCACATGATCACTGAAACTCAGGATGAGAATCCAATGACTCCATCTTCCACTCAGTCCAAGTACCCCATAACAGCTAACACGTAACTAAAAAGGCAGCAAAAGATCATCAAATTGTGAAGACAGGAACGAAATAAAAGAATTCGCTAAAGCGTCGGAAATACGTCTTAGCGGAAATGATGGACAAAGAAATGGCGCGGAACGCTAGAACTTTCTTAGTGGTAACTTTTTGCGGCACCGGTGTGTAGCTATTCACAGCTTCAGAACGCAACAGAAGAAAAGTACCGGTTATTAAAGAACAGTTAAATAAAACTTCAAAAATGAGACAGCCATGATAAGAGAAATGTAAACTAATAAATGCGGAGTGCTTGCTGGGAAAACAATCTATTCATTGAGCCATTTGATAATTAGGAAGTCTCATTCTGCTATCAGACTTCGCATCGCAATTCTTTTCGCTATTTCCATCGTAGTGGCAACGATAAGTAAAACTATATTCCGAAGAGTATATTGCCGGCGAAAAATTGCTAGAGAGTGAGGTCAGAAACGCAAGGCATGCCAAGAGTCCCAAAATAGGTTAGTGCCAAAAGACATCCACACTAAACGACTTCCCACACAATCGAAAATAGACGAAGCAGCGATATCTTCAATTCTACAGACTGCATTTCTCACGCGCGCAGTAAGTGTTAAGACTTCAAGGTGTTAAATAACTCGAGTACTGACTAGGTTTGCTTCCGTCAGGTCACCATGGGTCGCGTGATTCGCAATCAGAGGAAAGGCCGTGGATCAATTTTCAGTATGATATACCATCAGCAGATGTTTAAAAATTCCAAACAGCATCTAACTGTTCATTGCAGCGGCCAATACCCGCCTCAACAAAAACCCGGCCAAGTTCCGCTCCCTCGACTATGCTGAGCGCCACGGCTACATCCGCGGCGTTGTGAAGGACATCATCCACGACCCAGGTCGTGGAGCTCCCCTCGCCAGAGTCCAGTTCCGCAACCCATATCGATTCAAGCTCAACACCGAGACCTTCATCGCCAACGAGGGCATGTACACTGGCCAGTTTATCTATGCTGGCAAGAATGCGTCCTTGACGGTCGGAAACATTCTCCCGCTTGGCCAAGTTCCTGAGGGTACTGTGGTTTCGAACGTGGAAGAGAAGGCTGGTGACCGTGGTGCGCTGGGACGAACTTCTGGCAACTACGTTACTGTTATTGGGCACAATCCTGATGAAGGCAAGACCAGAGTGAAGCTCCCCAGCGGCGCCAAGAAGGTAGTCAAGAGCACGGCCCGTGGCATGGTTGGAATCGTTGCTGGTGGCGGACGTACCGACAAACCTCTCCTGAGTAAGGATAACTTCGTGTATAAGACGCAGGCGGCGCTAATGATATTACAGAGGCTTCGCGTGCTAAGCATAAGTTTGCCGTTAAGCGCAACTCATGGCCAAAGACTCGTGGTGTTGCTATGAACCCTGTCGACCATGTATGGTTCTTCCTCCAAGATTTAAGCTTTTCGCTGACAAAATTAGCCTCACGGTGGTGGTAATCATCAACATATTGGTAAGGCATCTACCATTTCCAGATATGCCGCGCAAGGTCAAAAGGCGGGTCTTATCGCTGCCCGGAGAACCGGTCTATTGCGTGGTACGCAAAAGACAAAGGAGTAGAGACGAGGTTCTATGTGGGTATGTGGTTGTTACAGGTTACTGGCATCAGGAGACAACAATGATCTTCGTGGGTGTATCTACCAGTCTAGGCGCTCCAGAAATGAATTTCTTCTGCATCCGAATCATGAACGAAGCTCTTAGTCTGCCTCATTGAACTAAGCAAATCACTTGAAATTCGTTTCAAAACATGCCATGTGAGACCTCAGTAAAATTATTTATGATTTCCAACTTTCAAGCAAGTTAGAGATGATACCTGTAATTATATATTCGTATTGGTTTCCGCATTGAGAACAAGACTTTGAGATCATACGAAAACCTTTGTTTAAAAAAATTATAGTTGCTTCGAGAGGCTCTCCTAATTTTGTTTCTATAATAATGGGATTTTTTTCTTCTGGGTTTCTCGAAATACTCAGACATTTAAATCTAGGGTTAGAAATTTATGTTTCAATCGTGAAATATTTATTCACCTTTTAGAAAGTCCACGAGCAGCTCTGAAGAAAAAATCATGTTCATTGAGGAATGTTATCTCTATTGTTATTACATCAAATTAAAATTTGACCAAGACAACTCAGGCACCAAACGTCCGCAGAATCGCTAATAGAAATTAGGAATGTGAATTAAGATAATGACACTCAATAGTCCGATCTGACTTGGGCTATCCCAATTAGGTTAATAAGCTTTCTTCGGAGGTTGTGCTCGTATAGTATGTAAGATGGTGTATCGAGATGCTGACCTTGCTGGGATCGACGTATAATCCGAACATGCGCATAGTTGTTACCGCATGAGAAGTACGTGGGCGACTAAAGGGAAAGACTACGGACGGTGACTTCGGACGTCATACCGTCTGACTGTACGAGCACATATCCAGATCGCAGTGCTCCGTATTCAGTGTCAATAAACCCGGCGCGTCGCTTCTCCAAGTCACCTGTAAACCAGACTGCATCATCGCGCAGTTACCGTGTTTCTTTTGGTCAGTAAACGCGCGGGATACAAAAGTTGTGCCTCCATATCTGAGGCATGAACGATCGAGGCATCACGACTAGGCCACCCAACGAGGCTGCACTGGCCCGTACGAGACTACGAGTACATGGCCTGCTATAGGGCGCTAAGCCCTCGCCACAACTTCTGTGGGAACACACCAACGGGCACATTCAAGGGTAAGCCATTTGTGTCTACTTATTGACAGCCTGTGCTTTGTCCTCGACACGGCGACACGCGACTGGGGACGGAGGCTCGCAGGAGTGTCAGAATTGTGAGAGGTTTCGGGGGGCTCGGTTTCAGCCTGCACGCAAGCGCCGCGGCCATTCGCTGGGCGTTTTGAAAATCCACGGCCTGCAAGCCCACAAGCGTCGCGCCCGGTGGAGAGACGCGCACCAAGAAAGCCCCCGCAGGAGAGCCAGCAGCCCGGGAGGACAAGAAAATAATACGAAGTGGCACCACCCTCACAGCCCCTGGAACGTAAGCCTCCGAGACTGGGAAAGCTTTGCGTCACTTGCTTCGTACTTTGTGCTATGTTTGATCGAACACGAACAAACAAAATGAGGGAAATTGAAATTGAATTTCCCGTTTGTGTATCAGGAGCAGTCTTTGCGCTAGAACCAAGCATTACGCGTCCATGCACGCATCTACTGGCACGAGGTATTTTACAGTCTACGGATCCGCATGTGGGCGGAGAAATTCTGCTTGATCGATCTGATACGAGGGGGTCGGCCTTGTCCAGGCCCTGCAGCACCCAATAGCTCAGAGTCTTAGACGCGCCCGTTGGCAAAACCCGCCAACACCTAAAAACACGGTTCCTGGCTGTCGGAGGTCAGGGAGGGGCTCACGGGCTGCTAAGGCGCTTTGGCGAGATGGGGTGGATGGGGTAGGGAAAGATCGAAGGATTAGGCGGTGCCAAACGTCGCGCTGTCACATAGCGATCGACAAAGATAGCCGGTTAAGCTGCAGGGTTGCCGGCGCCGTTGTGCGGAGCGATACGTATCGACAAGGGGGGTGAGAGGTGAGTGGTGAGAGGGAAGGAGAGGAAACGGGGTTGTTCTTCTTCTCCCTAGACTAAGATAATAATAATAATAATAATACAGTAATACTCCTGGAATTCTCCCTCGCTTTCTGTTCTCTACCTCACAAACCACTGTCGCCACCTCTTCTTTGTCACTCTTTAGACTTAATTCATTCACGTTGCTTCGTCCTGGCCTGCTTCTGTAGAAACTGCCCCAAGAGCTTTTCCTTACTGCGGTAGCTGGCCTATCTACTCTGTATTCTGACTCCGTTTGCTGCCTCCCACATTCCACCCCCCGCCACGAACCATTTGTGTATTTTGAATTCGAAACCCTGTGGCAAATCTTACAACCACGAGTTCAGCACCTCCATAAAGCCTGCTGTTGCTCCCCTCACTTTCAAACAAAACTCGGACTTCCTCACCTTTCGTTTCCCAAACAAACCACTCACTCACCATGAACGTGAACAAGAAGCTGGGCCGCTTTAGGCAATGGGCTGGAGAGAGAATGGGGGGAGAAGCCAAGACCTGCGTGTCTGATGATTTCAAGGCGCTCGAGGAGGAGATGGTCCTGCGTAATGAAGGTACTGACTTCCCTTGTAGTAGCTCACATATGGACCCCGTGCTAATTCTTCTCAGGCTTAAACAAGAACCATGCATCCATGAGTGCTTACGTCAAGGGATTGTCCAAGAAAGCCGACGGTGATGGCAAGGAAAAGATGAGCTCGGTTACTTGGATGGGCAACACGATGGTCAATCACGGAGAAGATTTTGAGAACGACTCTGAATATGGCCAATGCCTCATCGCTCTCGGTCACACGAACGAGAGGATCGGCAGGTTCCAGGAGAGCTACGCTGCAAAGGCCTCAACAACCTGGCTCGAAGGACTCGAACGATCGCTTGCTCAGATGAAGGAATACCAGGTAAGTACACCAACCTCAGCTTAGACGACGCTCTATTTTGAGATCAGACGATTAACTAACACCGCACAGGCAGCGAGAAAGAAGCTTGACCAGCGTCGCCTTGCCTACGACACTGCCCTTGCACGGATGCAGAAGACGAAGAAAGAAGATTTCAGGACCGAGGAAGAGCTACGCTGCCAAAAAGCGAAGTACGAGGAGAGCAGCGAGGATGTCTTTCGTAGGATGCAAGATATTCAGGAGACGGAACAAGAAAGTGTGAACGACCTCACCGAGTTCCTAGATGCCGAGCTTGCATACTTTGCCCGTTGCCATGAGGCCTTGCAACAACTACGAAACAACTGGCCGGCAGGGTCATCTTCAAACGACACCACTCGCAAGAATCCTCGCTCGCGACAGAGCCCTGCCCACTCTTTCAGAGCTTACGAGGAAGAGGAGGCTCCCACGCCAGTCCCAGACCGCACACCCATCCGTTCAACTCGAACCGTGTCGAATGGTAACCAGGTTTCTCCCCCGAGAGAGCTTCCTGGCATGGAATGGGGAGCAAGGCCAAACTTGAGTCGTACAAGCACACACGACGGCTCTGCAGACCCTTCTCCTCGTATGTCACGCGTGCCCAGCGACAGTCTCAGCATCAGGAACCAGAAAGCTCAACTACGAGGGGTTTCACTCACGCGCTCACCATCCGAGGAGAATGGCTACGACATTTCTTCTGGGTACTATGGAAACGGAGCTGCTTCGTATGGCGGTGAACGATCTTCGTCCCCGGCCGTTTCAGTCGCCTCTTCATCTTCTTCCATCAACAGCCGACGACCCCCGCCTCCCCCTCCACCATCGAGGGTAAAGAAACCACCTCCACCGCCACCCCCTATGAAGCGCAGCACACTCAGTGCAGCGACTTACGCCTAGATCCTCCTGCCCCACTGGCCCTGTTCTTATATTACATTGTTGAGCAATGATAGGGATTATTTTCGGTTTAATCGACCATGCGTTAACGGAGTTCGGAACTGGGCTTAGACCCTTTCAGGTACAATTAGAGAGAGAGAGAGAGGAAACACACCGATACCGGTGTATTTTTAGTCGATAGACTTTTACCGGTACAGGGTCATGAAATAAACTTTTATGAAGACCTGTGTTTGTGCCTATTCTGGGCGTGCCATGAGGAATGAATTGACCGATTGCAACGTTGCGCGAGATGGGTTCGTACCTGGGACTCTGTTGAGTATCGTGACGAGGCGTTGGCGGATGAAAGCTTTGTCGATGTGTTCGGCATGCCCTTGGGGTAAGAACGTTGCTATTTAACAATTTAGTTTATACTGTAAGTGTTGCAGAGCCAGAGACTGTTGACCTTTGTCATCGTAATAAAGACAAAACACAGCCAGAGCAACTCCGATGGATAGGTCTTTCCCACTCTCGCACAGGAAAAGCATCTTCGGCCGCAGGCTTCTTTCGCTGACGTCTTGAATGAATTTTCGGACAAGCTGCAGTTTCTCCCTGAGAATTCTACTCCCGGACTTCCCCGTGGGACATCCCAACCGCAAGACAACGCACGTCTTTCTATCAACCGCGCTCTTTTCAATCTCGGCATCGCCATCTCCAACTGCATTTCCAACTGCATTTCTATCTCCATCTCCGCGCTCCGCTCCACCCTCACCCCCAACCTCCCCATCACAAACCACGACCCCATCCCAATCCGCCTCCCAATCCCCATCGCCACCCCCCTCACCAACAAGCCCGTCGATACGACGGGCCTTGAACTCATCCCCGGCGA
>JANIPN010463924.1:0-12951 GCA_027478595.1 Erythroxylum anguifugum
TAATAATCTGCGGAGCTTTACTCGGGGTTATCGAATAATTACGAATGGATTGGTTGATATGTGATGTTCACTATCTGCTATAACTTTGTCCATAAGAATGAACGAAATTTATATTTTTGAGTCTATGATCAAATTACAGTATCAAACGGGAGAGTACCTTGGCTAGGCTTTTCTTTATATTGTTTTCAATCTTTTTTTTTAATTTCCTTCGACGTGATTTCGTGTTCTAAAACCCATCATTCCCATATCAATTATTTTAATTATTATTTTTATATTTTTATATTTATTTTCGATTTTGCACAAATAAATAATTACTACATTGGTCTCTGTGGTTCGACCCTATTCACCACTTTACTCGTTTAAGTGTTCTAAAGTAGGAATTTATTTTTGCTAGTTTGACACGCCATCAGTTCTCCAATTTCTTAGCCTCTCAGGAAGCTTTTATCCCAACTATAGAGGTAGCTTGGTCTTCTCAGGTTTGGGGCTCTCCTATGTTTTGTGTGGTTTCGAAGCTCAAAGTAGTTAAAAATGCGCTCAAATCCCTAAATGTTGTTCAAATAGGAGATCTCAATGCTAGGGTAGAGGCCTGTCAGGTAGCCCTTAACCATATCCAAGATCAAATCAGTCATTCATATAATAGCCCTCTTTTGGTTTGCCAAGAAACTTAAGCCATTAATAATCTGCTTAGTGCTCTAGAGGACCAAGAGTCGTTTTTCAAACAATCTTCTCGTATTAAGTGGCTTAAAGAGGGAGATAGGAATACCAAAATTTTTCATTATTCTATCCTGTCTAACAGGAATAGGAATAACATTCACTCCTTAATGTTGGATTCTGGGCAAAGGATTTTTAAGTTTAAAGAGATCTAACACCAATTCATAGGTTTTTTCCAGAGCACTATTGGGAACAAGAAAAGCCTTTCACCCTCCAGAGAGTATGTATCCAATCTTTTTCCATCCCCTATACCTGCAAATCTTAAACATGATCTTCTGACTATTGTCACTGAGCAAGAGACAAAGGATGTTTTCAACTCTTTTAACCCCAATAAGGCTCCTGGGCCAGATGGGTTCAATGGTTTCTTTTTTAGGAAATCCTAGCCAATTGTACGAGGTGATATTACTAGAGCCATTTAGGATTTTTTTTCCTTCATAGGAGACTCCTTTGAGAGCTTAACTCTACTTTTATTTCTCTAATTTCTAAAACTGTCAATCCTGCCTTGGTGCTTGATTTCAAACCAATTTCCTGCTGTAATATGATCTATAAGGTGACCTCCAAAATCTTGGCTAATAGGATTAGAAACTTGCTTCCTCACATTATTAGTCCTAACCAAAGTGCCTTCTTAAAAGGACGTCAAATAGGGGATAATATCCTTCTGGCCTAGGAGATTTTTAAGAACTACCACTTGTCCAATACCCATAAGCGTTGTGCTTTCAAGATAGACCTTAGGAAAGCCTATAATTCCATTGATTGGGTTTTTCTCCTTAATACTCTTGCTGCTGTAGGGTTACCTCCTAGATTTATTCAGTGGATTGAAAAGTGAGTTACTACCCCTTCATTTTCGGTTTTGATCGATGGTTCTCCCTCCAAATGTTTTCGTGGTCAATCTAGGCTAAGACAACGGGATCCTTTATCCCCGTACCTCTTCATTATCTGTATGGAGGTTATCTCGAAGAGTTTTGTTGTCTCTATAGATGGTAACGCCTCCTTTAAGTACCATTGGAGATTTAAAGCACTGAACTTGTCCCACCTTTTATTTATTGATGATCTTCTTTTATTTTGTCATGCCGATTTGGGTTCAATTCAAACTTTGGTCAATTGCCTGAGCATTTTTTCTAATAAGTATAGCCTAGATATGAATCTAAGTAAGAGTCAATATTTTTTATCCGTTAACATGAGTCACATGGACATTCAACTTGAATCCCTAACAGGCCTTCAAAGAGGTCACTTGCCTATCCGTTACTTAAGGATTCCCCTCTTAACAAGTAGACTTTCTAGAAGAGATTGTATTCCCCTTTTTAGATAGAATTGTTGCGATAGTAAACAAATGGACCCATAGATTTCTTTCTTATACCGGTAGATTGCAACTAGTTACTGCTGTTCTGTCAACTTTTCAGGTGTCTAGTCATCCTATTCTGCCCTCTTCCATTATTAAAGAGATTGAGACAAAATTAAGAAATTTCCTGTGGTCTAGGAATGTAGAGTCTTCCTCTCATGTAAAGGTTAAATGGAACGACCTCTGTAAACCTAAAAAAGAGGGTTGTTTAGGTATTAAATACATGTCAACGTGGAATAACGTGCTTTTAGGGGGGAAAATTTGGGTGTTGTTTCCTAATAGTGAAGCATTGTAGGTTAGATAGGTGCATACCATTATTCTTAGAAGGAATACATTTTGGAATGGTTAACCTAATCATAAGAGCTCTTGGAGCTGGAGGAAATTGTTACAGGTTAGGAACCTTATTGGGAACCAGTTTAGCTTTAAGATTGAAAATGGGATGTCTACTTTTTTATGGTAGGACCCGTGGCATCCTACAGGTATTCTAATAGACCTCTTAACCCCTAGAGTGATTAATGGATCGGAATTACCGATGTGTGAT
The DNA here is from genome assembly GCA_027478595.1 of Erythroxylum anguifugum. NCBI lineage: Eukaryota > Viridiplantae > Streptophyta > Magnoliopsida > Malpighiales > Erythroxylaceae > Erythroxylum > Erythroxylum anguifugum. The sequence goes on from JANIPN010463924.1 coordinate 2,592, forward strand.
AAAGTTGCAGAGATTATCAGGAACAATGTGTGGAATTGGCAGGAGGCTACATTACCAACCTTATGAGCCCTAGAGCCCCTACCATATTAACCAGATCGCTCCAAACTTGATACACTGGAATGGCTCGTAAGTCATTCCAAAACATACACAAATGCTTTGGCCTACTCCTTATTGTGACCTTCCAATCCTTGTGTCCCTTGGTACAAACTAGTATGGCATAATAGAACTAGCACCAGAGATGCTTTTATCATATGGCTAGCCTTCCTTGATAAGTTACAAACGAGGGATAATCTCTTATTATCATATGCTCCTAATTATTGCTCCTTGTGTTTCCAGGCTAATGAATCAATCGATCATTTGTTCTTTGAATGTGCTTACTCAAAATCAGTAAGGACGCATTGTCTAGAGCACTTTCATATTTAATTTCCAAATCACACAAACCTTCAAGCCATCCTAAACCGGTTTAATCAACGATCACACACCATAAACTCTGACCTCGACCTTATCCCCATTATCATTTCTATGACTGTTTACAATCTTTGGTCTGAAAGAAACCATCGAACCTTCCAGGGAAAAGCTGTGGAAGTGGGGAATTTGAAAACTAGGATGGTCTTCCAAGCTAGGGAAATTCTAGGCTCACACATAGAGAAAAGGTAAATACTGGTTAAGATTATTTTCCTAACTTTTTTGTTTTGCAGGATCTTTAGTAATTGATGAGGCTTGAATGTTGCCCATTAATCTGGACATCCCATAAAAGGGCTTTGACGTGGAGGAAGGAGCTTGTAAGGATGTGTCCTCAATAAGCATGTGGGACCTTTATGTTACGAAGCCACAGGAATATACTGTTGATGATGCTTGCCCCGCATTGAGAGTAGACCACATCATTATGGCAAGGTTAGCATGTGATCCCATGAGAGATCAACATGCAGGGATGGATGAAGACTTGTTCATATTCCAAGCCAGTAGGTTTACGTGCTTTGGTCATTATTGCAATCTGATACTAACATGATATGACTCAACGAAAGGACGGGTGAGAATTGGAGGGACAAAGTTGCAGATATCATACATGGAATCAATTTCGGTGTAGAGTGATGCATCATGAAACTGTAACTCAAAGGCTTAAGTGGACATGAATAGCTGGGCTTTACCGCCGAAAGGAGTGTATATGTGGATTTGATCTTTATTTTGGTGATTTGTAAATGGTGTGTTGCTGGGTAAGATGAACCTCCTTCAAGGTCATCTTAGATAGTCGCTTTGTATAGGTGAGTGTTGCAGTTGGCTAGTTTAATGAGGCTTAATTGTTGTAAAGGTTCTACGAATCTCAGGTTAGGCTGCTTCTGCGGTGTTAGGACAGTTTGTGTCCTGGACAATCCCTTCATTGTACATAGCTTCCATTAATTTATTTATCTCTGATTTACCCAAAAAAAAAGAATAAATTTGCTCATCATTTTTAGCATTAGTTTTGCAAATATGAGTGTTAGTGAAAACAACACTAAAAATGATAAAAACTTTGATAGGTATTAATGAGGATAATCTTTAAGTTTATTAAGTTTGTTATAAAAAATTAATCCTTAAGTTTATTAAATTTGTTAACTTGTTATTTTTTTATACTTATCATGTACATCCTAAACTTTATTTATTGCAATTATATCTTTACATAAAATCCTTGAATATATGTGGTTAATATAAATGAAAGTTAAATTAAAATTATCGTTGATTTGTTATGGTATTAGAGCTATTAATTTTCCTTGCCAGCTATTAATTTCCGTTGCCTCTCCTCTTTGTTTATTCATGTAGTCATTTGTTTCTTTTTTCCACCACTAGCTTTATTGTTTTTCATTTATTTCCTTTGTCCACATATCATTCATCAAGATCTATATAAGGTGTGCTTTCTTTTGGTTCAATCCCTTCATTTTCCTTATCTGAGTGTGAGTCAACAAATAAACCATGGTGGCATACTTCTTTATAAATTGTGCTTGAATACATTTCTGATGGTGTCAAAATTTGCTAATTATACTAATGATTTTGTTGATATTTTGGGTAAATATTCATATGGAAAGGGTGAAATTTATTTAGTTTTATGTATTTTGGGCAGGAGATGACAATCGAGCCAAATTGGAGATATTTTGGTTGCTGTTGTTTGAAGTTTTGACTTGTAACTGCTTATTCGCAATTTTTATCCTGACTTCAAATTCTGAACAGTAAGTCGTGCCCACGGCTTAAGGTCGCACGTGAATGAACGTCCGGTATAAAGTTGAAGGTGCGACTAAGCTTCTAATTTTAATATTTCCTAGATTTGGAAGGGAAGATTTTTTGGGATTAGTGAGGGAAGTTAGGGATGCTAATCTTTAGCCTATTTTCCTCTCTTAAAAGACCTATAAAAGGGGGCCAGCAAGCGATTAAAGAGAGGTCGATTGCCAGGAAATTAAAGACTCTTATTTCTTATTTTACAAATTTTGTATAACCGTGAGCAGCTAAACCTACTTTAGTCTAGCAAGGGCTAATCGAGTTCAAGTTCATATGATCAGTTGTGAGATCTAAATTTAACTTTTATCCTTGAAATTATGTAGTATTTATTCATTCTCTGTTTCATTGATATTATTATCTTGTTGGTTGTTATAATAAGAGCTCGTTGTGCAATTGGCAGGGTTGTACTTAACTAATCAAGGTTTTTAGATCTATAATTGTCTAGTTAATCTTGATGACAGTGGCAGGTAATATAATTTTCAAGTTATATTATGAGAATGAATAATCTGATTTAAACAATCACGCTTATTGATCTCATTGATTAGGGTTGGGTCTTTCTAGTTCTTGAAGCTATTAGCGAATTAAATCTTAGGCGCGTGTCGGGATTATTCGTCAATAAGGGGTTAGTCATAGGCGCGTATCCAGCTAATATAAAATTAAGGAAGGATCAGATTATTAGAAGCTTTTCAATAGTCATAACCAATCTGTTGTGGGATTTGGATTTATTCCTTTTTTCAATGATCAACCCTAGAACTTGAATGAGATTACCTTATTAGATCCTATTAATCTGATTTTTTAATTTAAATTTATTTGCTTGCCATTTATTAAATTTAGTATTTTTACTCAGTAGTTACAAAACCCCCTTTTTATTTCCTCATTCTTGATTCCTTGTTTGTTAATAGGATTGAGTAATCTCTAGTCTCTGTGGATACAACTCTACTCGCTCTAGCTACAATATAATTTAATTGATTATCTAGGAGTAGATTTTATTTTTGGTGGATTCGACACCCATCAATTTCTATCTTTATTTGTTACATCTACCAAATTGATTGACAATCCCCTAAAGGTTAATTATTTAACATTTTCCCTAGCTTTAACCATTTTTAAGCATCAAATATTGCTAATGAAAGAGTTATAGTTCCTACCTTTACAATAACCACTTCTAGCTTACTGATAGTCACATCCTCACCTAACTTTACTCACCAACTTCCTATTAAACTTAATTCTCGCAAGTATTTGTTATGGCAAGCATAATTCCTTCCTTTGCTAAATAGCTACAATTTATAACATCAAATAGATGGCATAAAAACACCTTGGAAAAAACAGGCAACAATGACCCTAACCTCCTTTTCAAAACTTAGTTTTAAATGAATCAATTGATGCTAATTAGATCATTATATCTATGACAAAAAGTTTATACCATAAGTTATAGATGCGATAACAGTAAAACATCCTTGGGAGAAGCTTTCAGCCACTTATGCCTCAAGTCCACGGGCTCAAGTTTGAAGCATTATGTCTAAGTTTTATCGGTTGAAAAAAGAGAAGAATGAGACTGTTACGCAATATAAACATTGGCCTAAGGTAATGTTTGATCAACTTGTAACTTTGCAACATAAGGTTCCTGAAATTGATATTATACACGTGATAGTTAATGGCTTTAGAAAATTATAGAGCCCCTTTGTTTATGGTTTATAATAGTGAATTGACCCTATTTCTTATGGTGATTTGTTTAGGTTACTATTAAATGAAGAAAAAAATTCGTCAATGATGTATTATCAAAGGAAGTTGTGTAACCAACATCCCATTATATTAACAATCAACCATCTTTTTCTTTGTTCAGTGCCAGATAACATAAGGGATAACATATTCAAAAGTATTTAATCTTTTAAGTTTTTTTTTCAATTCGGTGTCTAAGCTTTTAAAATTTTCAATTGAGATACCAACCTTTTTAACAATTTAGTTTAAAATGTTATTTTTGATGATATGGCATGTCTAGTAAATGCTATGTACAGGTTCATTTATTAGCCATATCAACAAAAACTAACATTTTGAACTGAATTGTTAATATTTTGAAAGGTTGGTCACTTAATTGAAAATTTTAAAAGTTTGGACACTAAATAGAAAAAATCTCAAAAGGTTGAGTACCTTAAGATTGGTTATCTTGACAACATAATATTGAGGTTATAGTAGTTAAAATCGTGGTCGGGGATAAAATAACTATTTTTAAAAAAAATTGTCCATTTACTTGATATTCTTATCATCAAAGAGCTGTTGGTACACAAGGATTATCAATTGATTTTTCAACCTATATATGTCATACTAGAGGTGGCCACAGTCATTCAACTAGACAACATTCAACTTCAAGGTTTAATCAACAATAACCATACACTTTTAGTTTAGATGCCAATTTTTCTACATCCAACCCCTTGCTGAAATGTTAATGGATCTTTGACACTGGAGCAAAGCATCATCTTACACCTAATATTAAATATTTTACATAACATTACATTAAGGGAACTTATTTGAGGGATGTTTATGTCAATGGAAGATGGGATGTAATTGCCTTGCAAGAATTATTTCATCCTAATTTATTGTCGTTTATACTTGCTTTTCAATTCACTTATGTTGATCGACCAGATGAACTTATTTGGAAGCTGACGCTTGCAGGTGATTTTACTATAAAATCTGCATTTGAGCTAGTTCGGAAAAGGCAGCCATTGCATGATATGCTAAAGTTTGTCTAGCATTCCTCTATTCCGATAAAGCAGTCCTTACTCTGTTGGCATCTCTTGAATAATCTTCTTCCATTTCCAGACGTTCTTATAGATTTTGGTTTCCAACAACCTTCAAAATGCCCTACTTGCTTCTCCGTTGATTCAATTGAACATTTCTTCTTGGAATGTCCTTTCGCTCGCGACGTTTGGTCTCTAGTACTTCAGTGGTTTAACATTGACCTTTCTTTGGAGGGTAGCACATTTGTCCTCTTTCAGTGTTGTTGGAGCTGTGATTTCATGTCACGAGCAGTTTCTCAGATCCGCTCGCTTCTACCACTGGTCATACCATGGTCCCTATAGTGTTTACGCAATAAGGTGTTGTTTGATGGGGTCTCTCCTACAATGGGGTTTGCTGCACACTCCATTCGGTTTTTTCTGACTGCTATCACAGGTGTGCGGCCAATCCGTGTTTCTGGCCAGGAATTTTTTTCCTTGGGCCTACATTTATTTCATGCCGATCATTACATCGATTCGTTGTTCCAATTTATTGGCATCCACCATCTTCAGGAGTCTTCAAGCTTGATGCTGACGGATCTGCTCGCGAAAACTCAAGGCATTTGGGGGGAGGGGGGCATCCTTCGTACTTCTAATGGGGATGTACTTTGGTCGGCATCTTTTTATTTTGGAATTGTGACTAATTATGAGGCGAAGGTCAGGGCACTGTTGAAGGGCTTGGAATATTGCACCTCCAGGAACTTAAGCACAGTGGATGTGCAATCTAATTCTCAAGTGTTGGTTCATTTAGTTCACAATAAACAGGCTAGTCCTTGGAAAGGCCGTGAGCATCTGCGGCGGCTGTTGGAGATATTTGATTCATCCGGATACCGTTTCTCGCACGCTTATCGCGAAGGTGATTTGGTTACAAATTGGTTGGCAAAATATGCAAACCTCTCCCAAAGCTCACTTGAATTTGCCTATGTCACACTGCCAGCCCAACTTCGGGGCTTAATCAGATTTCATCAGCTACATTTCCCTAGCTTGAGGATTCGTATTAGGTGATTTGGCTTTATGTACTCATCTTAACCTTTTTTGTTTTTGCATTACTTGAAATTCATAATTTGGACTTTGGTTGGCAATCAATAGGGTTGTTGTAAGCCACCTTAGTCTTCAATCTTGGAGAGAGGCTCATACCCTGTCTCTCCATGTATTCATTTTTCAAATCAATAAAACGGGCATCGACCCCCAGCAGGATCACGCTGGTTAAACCAAAAAAAAAGGCCTTGATAAATCTAAATTAGCAATGGTAAAATAATTCCAATCTCTAATATTGTCTCTTCTTATTGTCAATCTAGTTGTACTTTTCACTAAGTTGATAGTTTATATGTTCCACAATCTTACAACTTAATTTATGTTTATTCTTTTTACTAAAGTTAATAATAAGTCTATTTAATTTTTCACTAAATATTTTACAATTAAGGATATTTGTATGAAGAAATGGTTGCATATAAGCCATAATGAATATGGGTTGTACACCATACTGCTTAAACCTATCATTAACCAAGCTCTCCTATTTATGCTCATTCTTACACTCTCTTTACCTAGCATTCAAGAAAGACATCCTCATTATGAGCATTTCCTATAATGTTTTACATAATAATAAAATTCAGTTTATTAAAAATAAAGTCTCCAATTTGTGTCATGCTTGTTTTATTAATATAAGTCATAAGTTATCTAAAGTTCAATTATATAACATAAAAGTCCATTAGAGTTTATCTATTCAATTTTATGAGAACCTTCTCCTTATGAATATTTTTTGTTTTATGATCGCTATAGCAAATACATTTGGATTTATTTTCTCAAATTTAAGTATGAAGTTAATAGTGTCTTTATTAAATTTCATCATTTCAAACATAATGGGTTGGTAAATATCAAGCCTTAACTTTTAATTTACTAGAGAATAGTACTATCTAAAGATCTTCACGTCCTAAATCCTTAAACAAAATGAGTGAATTGAAGGAAACATAGACATATTGTGGAGACTAGTTTATTTTTATTGCATCTTTTTTTGTGATGTGAATACTAGAATTATACATTGTGAATACTAGAATTATACATTTGACACATTGACTTATCTAATGAATAGAATGCCCACTCTCACATTAAAAAATGTCGTTCCCTATCATAAATTATTTCAACAAAATCCTAATTATGATACATTTCTTGCGTTTAGCTATCTTTATGATCCATGATTGCATAATCTCCTAATAAATTATTGAATCATTTTAAATTTTGTTTTTTATGGGGTATACAAAATTATTTTATAGCAAAATACATAAAGGTTGACTTTTTCTATAAAATAATTTGTTTCCTTATACGTGTCATGTTTGTTAAATAGACATTCATTTTCAAACAAATTGACGATGGTGCTTCATATATTGCTCCAATTCATGGTCCTCCTTCAAGAACACCAGTCTTGCTACCTTTTTTTTTCCAACCACATTTCTTCTTCCCCTTCAGCTACAAATAGTATTTCCCAATCAAACATAGCCACATCAGTAAAACTATTTAAACCTATCACTCCTCCATCAAATACATAATCACCAGCTTCATTACATGAACTTAACATGCCAAAATCCAACCCTACATCATCCACTATATTGAATAATCCTAATGCTCCTCAATTATTCCGAAGACAACTTGCTTAACCATGACTTATCTCCTCAAATTCCTACACTTCACACCATATCTACTGGACCACCCTTAATAATTGACTTATTTGAATAAAATAATAAGTGCCTAATAGTTCTTATACTTAAAGAACCTATTATTATAGTCAAGTAGTTAAAAGTCCTGTATGGAGAAAGGCAATTTAAGAAGAATTTAATGTCGTACTTGCCAACAACACATGGACCCTTATCCCTTCATAGTCAAACCAAAATTTAATTACAACAAGTGGGTTTCTGGAATTAAATTGGATAAGAATATGATTATGTTGATCGATATAAGACATGTTTTGTTGCTAAAAGGTCTCTATCAATGACCTGACATCAATTACAAAGAGACCATAAACTGAGTGGTAAAGAACAATTGGGATGTTGATCAATATGATGTGTCTAATGTATTTTTGCATGGCATAATTGACAAAGATGTGTTTATGAAGAAACCACAAGGCTCTAAGTAGCTTAACTTGCCAGATTACACTTGCAAGTTAAACAAGTCAATCTATAGCCTCAAACATACTCTGGGGCAATGGTATAAATATCTCATCAAGAAATTATTCTGTCTTTATTTTTAAGGCTCTTAAAACTGATAGCCCCTTCTATTTTTAAAAAGATGCATATACAGTAGTTCTTTTCCTCATCCATGTGGATAACATTTTGGTTACAAGCAATAACAAGTCATTTAGTCATCTTATTATTAATAGGTTATAACTTAAGTTCCTTTTAAAAGAGTCGGGACATTTGAGTTATTTTCTTGGTGTGGAAGCTTCTTAGACAAAGCTAAGTTTTTTTTTAATCTTTTAAGCTAAATATATTCTAGAATTGTTACATAAAGCAAATATTTCAAAAGATTTATTAATTTCATCACACACTAAGCTCTTAAATAATCCTACTCTATTTCGAAGTATGGTGGGTGGACTTTAATATCTTCCTATAACTTGTCCTGATATTTGTCATGAGGTTAACAAAATATCTCTGTATATGCAATAACCATCGAAGTGTCATTGGATACAAGTCAAACGGATAAGGGACCATAAATTCTAAGTCGTTTCTTCTGGCAGCAATCAATTTTCAGGTTACCACCTACTATGATGCAAATTAGGGTGATAATAAGAATGATCGAAAATCAATAATAGGCCTGATTATTTATATTATACTGAATATAATTGCTTGGTATTCAAGAAAATAAAAGGTCGTTACATATTCTTCTATATAAGCAACGAGCTATTGCAACAGCAGTTTATGAAGTTCAGGGGCTCCAATCTCTTCTAAAAGAGATAGGTATATTTCCATTGTCAAGACCTAATGTTTGTTGTGATTATTTTTCAACTAAATATCTTATAATTATACCCATTTTTCATTTAAGCATCTTGAAAATTGATTTCCATTATGTTCATAATAAGGTGTCTAGTAGGGAATTTATGTGCAATATCTTTCAACCAATGATCAAATTGTTGGAATCTTAACAAAGCCTACATCAGAAGCACAAATTTCATTACATGAAATGCAAATTGATGGTTTTTGAGAAACCTACTCAAATTGAGAGAGGATATAAAGCTAATCCCTAAGTTTGTTAAGTGTGTTATGATAAAATTAGTCCTCAATTTTGTCAACTTTGTTAGCTTGTTATGTTTTCTAAGATAAAAGACACAAATCTCCTTCATAGTTTAAAAAGTCTTAGAAAAATATCATAATCTTTAAAATTCTAGAAAAACTCTTTTTAGTTATCAATTTTTTAGAAAAACACATTCTTTTGGACTTCGGTTAAAAATTAACGACAAAATACATTTAATATAAACATCATACGTGGATTAATCAAATGTTGTTTACAGGATGATTCAACCTAGTTTCTAAATTCGAATCAAACTAATTAAATATGATTCAATCTTATAATTATTATAATTATATGAAATTAATAATTTAAATTAAACTTAAATTATTTGAATCGAGTTTAAGAGCTAAGTTGAATAACTATATTAGTGACATTTGACTACTCCATCTCTGATGTTCATACTGCATATGTTTTACTGTTATTTAAGAAAAGTGATTTTCGGAAAAAAAAACTGAAACAAAAAGAGTTCTTTTGAGAATTTTAAAGATTAATGATTTGTTTTGAAAGTTTCTTAAATTTAAGAGGAGTTTTATATATATATATATATATACCCTATTTTCTATCCTTATCACGTGGATCTTAAACTTGAAGTTTCATAATCCTATCTCTAGGCAAAAGTCTTGTATATATACAAAATTATAATTGATTCTTTAGGTAGAGCAGGTTGCTTTCATCAAAATGAAGAGGGATATTTAACAGAAAAGGAGAAATAGGATAGCTAAATACCAGGCAAGTTGCTTTGTTGACAGTATCAGGATCCCGACCTGGAAACGCATCTGCATCCTGAACAATGTTGAGCATCAGGTCCATGAAGTCTCTTTCACCATCCAGGGTAGCAATATTTTGCTTATGCTCTTTTAACCATTCTTTGGCGAAAATGTCAAGTTCTTTTGCAATTCTTCTCATGTTCTTCTCGTGTTCCCCAATGTCGAACAACCTCAAATACGGTAGACCATCAGACAACACGAACCTTCCTGTCATCTCGAAAAATTCCCTCAACGATTGTTTCAACGTCTGATGACTACTCCGTTCTTCTTTTTCTTCTGTTGTCTCGTATCCTACGGACT
>JANIPN010464237.1:2874-12949 GCA_027478595.1 Erythroxylum anguifugum
GACATTCCTAGCAAGGGGAGAAACATATGATTAGAGAAAATTTGAGAAATTGGACGATTTGTTTGGATGATAGTTGGCTGTTTTGTTAACTAGGGATTACTATTTCTTTGGTTATTTTCCACTTGTTTATGTGAACTTGACAAACTTGATGTTATTTGGAAATTATTTGGAACTCGATGCTCGATTTAGGGAGAGTGTCCAATTATCCTGTTAAAAGGGAGTTCCTATATGTGACAAACAATACAAAAAAAGAGAAGATTGTTAAGATATATGTTAATATATCTTATTAATTAATTTTGGGCATTATTTATAATGAACATCTATGGTTATTTGAGGAATATCATTATGATGAGTAATCTACCTTATGTGGGATTCTTGAAGATAAAGCTTATTTGGATAAAATCTTGGTGAAGATAGGATTTAATTGAGATAAAATTACCATATTTTGATGAAGATAATGTGCAGATTTTTGGTAATTTAAGGACTATCTTTGACAGCCTATTTCGGTAGTTCTATCTATCTAAGGCAATTAGATTTTTGTTGATCTATTCCATCTTTGGTAGCTACATTTCATGTGCAATAACATAAATTTCTGGATTATTGAGAGGTTGTTTTATATGGGAAAAACGACTAGTATATAGTGACTTGACAACTATATTTTTGGGAACTTTAAGCTATCCTTAGCAGCTGATTTTTTGGGGATCTTATCTTGATTGGGAAGTTGCATTTTCGTAAGGCTGTGTGATTTTTCTGGGCTATCTAATCAGTATTTTTTGTGTGAAAAGTCCAATAGTTTTCTTGTGGTTGCAGCTCTTTTTATGACGTTTCGGTGATGAAACGTTTGTTTGTTTGTTGAGTTTTCGTAGTTACTGTGAGTGGGGATGTTTCACTTACAATGTTGAGGATTTACAGTAAATTTCTTGGTGGGCAACTTCCCATACTTTCGTTGATGAAGCTGCATATTTATGGGAGCTATTTTCTATCTCAATTACTATTGTCGTTGTTTATGCCTTTATTGTTTCAATCACGTGAGTTGTTCAATTATCATCTTTATTATTAAACAGTTTTGTAAAAATCCTCTGTTGAGGTTAGCACGAGGTAGTCATATTATTGGGAGTAAAATTCTTTCATTGGGTGTGAGAATGAGTAAATAGTATCAAGGTTGAGTAGTGTCAGTTCAGTAAAGCTTTGTATAAAACTATTGTTCTTCGGTGAAAGTGATTAAGCTGGTTGAGAGCTCCGTAGATGTGCACCAAGTGTGTCACACTACGTTACCAAATCTTGGGTGTTGATTTGTTTATTTCGTGTTTAATTTATCTGTTTCCATTTGTGCTGAAAAATTAATAGTTGCTAATGCAATTGTTTTGTATCAAGCAACCGATAGATACAATTTAAAGCAACTGCACTTGAAAAAGATTTTTGCGAAACTATATCATTAGGAAGAAACTATATCATTTGGAATTTTCAGAAGTAAAACATAACCCTTTTAACAATAAGTTGTTTGATTTGACTGATAAAACTTTCTGCCCCACAAAAATATACATTACTGGAATTAGCGGCATATTCTTTGGTTTCTTCCAAGTAGTGCTGCACCAAGGGAAGAACATAAAGGAGCATCCTGACCTTAGCCTAGAGTGCATGCCAAAAAAGTTCTTCTATGCTTCATTATTTCTTTTCCACTCTTGGGAGTTCTGCGATTTGGCACTTCCAAGTTGTATTTTAATTGATAGAAAAGACAATCAGTCACCGACAACTTGGGACATCATAAAAAACATTTTAGGATAAGGGAATAGTGTTCAAAGAGCACTACACAAAACTCCAAATACCTCAAGTCACATCAATTCTCAATATGTTACTACTAAATATTAATTATATGTGGGTCTAATTTCGGCTGGTTTAAGGACCAACCAAATTGCCTCTTCCGTTAGTGGCAGTTGTCTCTGGCAATCACGTACCATGTTCTTGAAACCTGCAATTAAGTATAGTGGATTTTACTCTTACAGAAATTTGCTTAGATTAAGTGAAGAAATGGGATTACTGATTAGCCAACTAGGAATGTAACTGAGGAATATAGGAGGAAGCACAACTTTTGAAAAAAGCAGAATACACACATGACATTTGCGGACAATATGGTCTCGTGTGTTGGGATTGTGGAAAACCAATTTTTTTATTTAGTGCATATATTGATTATATGCAAGATTTTCCCCAAGAGAATGCACTTATGAAATTTCAACTAAATGGTAAATACCCTAGAAGACTTGAAGACTTTCACCCCTTATCATGTACCAACTTATCAAATGAAAATTAGGGGTGGACTAGTGCACTACTGGCAAATAAAATAGTAACCATTTGAGCTGTCTAGTTAAAGAATCTTTGGAATTGATGCACTAAATTACAAATCATTGAACATCGATTGAATCGATAAAATGTATATATATAGAATAGTTGATCAAGGACTGAATTTCTTTTGGTTACCACTCATAAGGAATCTTTAACTTTCAGAAACTCGTAATGATTCAGGCCATTTAGAAAGTTTACAAGAACATTTTAAAAATGAAGTTCAAACAATGAAGGAATGGAAATATGTGTTTCTCTTGAACTTGTCGACCAAAAGGTCTCTGAGCTTCCGTATAAGCCATCAACATTTAATACTATACATCTGTAAGTGGAGAGGACGTGCGAATCCCTATCATTTAGGTGTATTTTGGTGGTGGGGAAAACCGACTATATTTTGAGACTCTTTCGACAAAAGTATTGATTTAGTAGACTGCCACCCTCAGTACTGTTCTCAATCAATATTATAGTGACATTTCATTTCAATGAAAGGTCAAGTATCAGGCTTCAACTTCCTATAGATGGATTCAGGGCATTGAATAGTGAATTAAGGGCAAAACTAATATTGTAGTTGTTATGATCATATGACTCAAGGTTACAATCGCAACTTCAATTGTAGGTGAAATATTATAATTCATACTTATACTTGCATCATTTATATTATTGTAATCGTTAATGCAACTGTAGTATAACCCACAATATATGATAATAGTGATTATATATGAAATAATTAATATTAAAATTGAAATATTTGTATCGTGGTTATAGACTTAAAGTTATGAGTGGATGTAGTTAAGAACAAACTTCTAAATGAAGGTGAGGAGTTGCAATTGAGGCTATTGTTCTGCCTACCCGTTAAACTATCAGACAATTTCATTAATTAAAAGAAGCAAAGTTTGAGTTTGAGGTCAAAGCTACCACGTCATTTGAAAGGTTGGACCGTTTTCAAGTATTCTATGTGACCAGGATTTCAGTTTCATAGGGACCATGACGAAGATAGGACGGTTTAATATAATGATCACTCTTCCTATTATTATATATCAAGTCAACTACGAAAACTTTGCTACATTGATGATGACTTATTAAACAATAGAGCAATACTAGTGCAACATGCAGACTTTTGGAGGAAGATCTCCAAAATAGTAAATTTTCCCTCTACAAATTAGGTAAAGTTAAGTACTACTCAATCTTCTTATACTCTGCTTATTAGCAAAATTTTTATTAGGTTGTAAAAAAAACATCTAATATAATAAAATCCATCGACCCTTTTGAACTATTTTATGACATAGTGTATAAACCGTTCAAATTGATTATCTTATCCCACATATTTCTAATATGAAATTATTAGCGGTGACGAATGTCACTGGACATACTTTTTAGGCTTATAAATGCCTTCCTGGAAACCAGACCTCAGCATCTATTTGGTAGCTTACATCTTGTATTAGTCCCAAGTAAGCACATCCTCCTGTAACTACAATTTCCTACAACTTGAATTATTATTCTTCAGCCATCTCAAACTATCATACATTCAACCCTTGAGCTTCTTCTCTTGTCCAATAGTTACGAAAAATATCTAACCTCTATCTTGTTTTGCAATGGCACAAACCCTAAATATTTGCACATATGCTACTCTTTTTGCACTAATCATCTCCATTCATTTTCCATTAACTGAAGGAAGGAAAATCAAAACAATGAAAAAGCAGGAGGTTGCAGCCATCAAAGAGCACTCACAAAAGCACAACAGCCGCAATACTATCAATTTGCACCATAAAAATGCGGAAGGAAATGCAGAAAGTTCTCAACCTGCTATAGCCACAAATCCCATTACTCCCAGTGACCACCGATCCTTGGCAGGGAAACAAGAGTTGTTCCCAAGGATAACCCAAATTTCTAGCTCCGTCTCAAGTGAGTCTACTTCAGAGTATGATCAGAATGATTTCAGGCCAATTACACCAGGCATTAGCCCAGCTGTTGGCCATCCGTTAGAATCCGATGAAATTGACTCAAAGGTATCATCAGCCATTCATTCCAACATCAACCATTTTATTTCAGAACAAAATGATGAATTCCGTCCCACAAAACCTGGTCACAGCCCTGGAGTTGGTCATGTTTTTCAAACCAAAATTGTAGAGTCAAGGGAATAGACATAAACCTAGACATATCTTACCTCATTTAGAAACTACATAAATATCCTGTATATTCCCGATTCCCAACAAGAAAGGAACTGCCACATAAATAATTTCCATCAAGATTGTGTATCTCTGAACTGTTCATCCGTGTGTAATCAGTTTTATTGTCGTAATAAAGATCTTTGCTAAATTAGATATGTTTCATTATTCATTGATTCACAGAATTATTATTTTCTTTAACTACTTTGAAATTTGGATATGTAAATCTTCCTGCACTTTTAGCTGGTTTAGGTTCACTGACAGTGAGATCTTTACACATCATTACAAAATCATTGCCACTACTGGCTGCTATGGGCAGGTGACAAAAATTAAAAATAGAAGTTCAAACTATAGGCCCAGTCATTTAATATACTATGAAAGGATGGAAGATGATGAGATGGAAGTTAAGTTTAAATGAAATTTAATACAAGATACATCATTATATTTTGAAATATCTTAATTTATAAAAAGAGTTATGCGGAAGAATTTAAAATCCTAAATTTGATTCATAATAAAATTTCTAAGTTTTGAAATTATTATAGTTCTTTAAAGTGCACAATTGACACATGCTTAAAATTTTAAATTGCAATTATTGATAATTTTCTTCTTAAGAATTAGTAAGCTTTATAACTAATTCAATTAATCTTTTAAAAAAATATATCTTTTTATCAAATAATTTTAAAAAAGGGCAAATTTAGTGCACAAGGCTTCATGTTTTGAGAGAGGCAAGTGAGAATCACTAAATTGTACACACTCTTCTCTTTATATTTTTACAAAGAGACTATTTTCATAATTAGCTTGAACCTGTAACCTTTTGGTCATAAAAAAGTAACCTTACTAATTCTTATAAGATTTGCTCTTAAGCAATTTTAATGATTAGTTGAAATGCAAGTAGTAGAAGCAAAAAAGAGGAATTCAAGCATTTAGAGGTGTCCAGAAAGTTTGGCTTTGGGGCAAAATGAGAAGAGGTGTAACCTGTAATGAATAACAGGAAACCTAGTACGTAAGAAAGACAAAAAAAAAAGTGAATCTTCGTGGAAGTATGATCGAAAAATTTAAGAAAAAGAAAAGTGGTCTTGGACAGGAAGTCTCAATCAAACACTTTTCCCATTTGTAACTCAAAGTATCAAGCAATTACGCCCTCACACAAAAAAGAGAAAGAAAAAACCGTCCGTCAATATACCATTAGGGCACATGGATCCCAATAGGCAAATGCGTATCACTTTCTCGTAAACGAGCAAATTTTGTATTCTATAAATAGCTACTTACAAACAAGACATTCTCAAAATCAGAGAGGCACTGAGATACACTCTACACCATGAAATCTTAGAAAAGAAGTAGTATTCTGACCTCCCCATTTGCCTTTTTGAAGCCCTGATCCTGGCGTGAATAGAAACAAGAGTTCTATATTAAAAAGGGGTTAAGGGAAACCAACCCTTTTAATTATTTAACCAAGAAAAGAAAAAGCAAAACCTTTCTCCTAATTCTTTATTTTGACGCTATTTTATAAGAAATTTATTTATAAACACAAATTTATGCATTTTTATCCAATTTAATAGTTTTCTTTATCAATAAAAAATGTGAAAAAAAACTGACCTAATATTTAACATAAAATATTAACGTTCAATTATATTAATGTCATTTCTAAATATGAGATCCAAAAAAAAACATTTTGCTCGAAGATGTAATTTAGAACAAAATATGTAGTATTTACTAAATAACTTGAAATGTATCTAATTTTTATATGTTTAAACACTTTTAGTCTTTACCCGTTTGAGTTACCTCTAAAATATACATACATATATGAATAGGTATTAAAAGAATGTTGTGTAGGAATTTTGGCAGAGCAAGAAAGCAAATATTAGGAGGAATTGACTCTACTGGTTGTGTCATTGAAAATTGAGTTCAAGCTCCATTTTATAGGCAATACAAAGAAATGGTAACCTCAAGAAAAAAGAGAGTTTCTAGACTTATCAAGTAGTTGAGAGTTTATAGCATCTGCTAGAATATTTATTCTCTGCTATAAACTCTAAACTACTTGATAAGTCTAGCGGTAAACTCTCAACTGCTGAAATATTAAGAAAATTACAAACACACGTGAGAATTAATTAACTTTTACACTCCCCCTTTATTCGAACATTGAAACTCCAAGTTAAGAACAAAATTCTTCTTGCTTAACTTCGGGAAGGCTTTTTGTGGACAAATCAGCAACTTGTTCTTTAGTTCTGCAACTCTCCATTTTTATTTCTTCCTTAGCCATCAATTCCTTTATGAAATGGTGCTTGATTTCAATATGTTTTGTTATGCCATAATGCACAGGAATTTTAGTTAGTATCACAACTAATTTGTGGTCACATGTAATGCTAGTAGCTTCAGTCTCTACTTACCCTAAATCACCAAGAATTCTTCATAGCCACACTACTTGGCATGCAGCTACTTTTGCTGCTATGTATTTAGCTTTTGTCAAGGATATCATCACATGTTAAGTAGTCATTTTTTTTATAAATCTCTTTCAAGTGTTGAAATTATTATTAAAAATTGATGGATTTGTGTCTTAATTATTCTCAAATGATTTTCAACACTCATGTTAAGTAGTCATTTTGTTTATAAATCTCTTTCAAGTGTTGAAATTATTATTAAAAATTGATGGATTTGTGTCTTAATTATTCTTAAATGATTTTCAACACTTGCGAGATGAAATTGAATCAAAAAGATGCAAGGAAAGTAAAGATAATCCGAAATTTCAGACTGGCAGAAAAATCATTGACTAAACGTGGGCCGCACAAGGATAAAGAACATCTGCAGAATTTGTTTTTAAATTCATATTTGATTCACCTGAGATTTTTATAGTCTTGAAAATCATATTGCTACCTTACAAATAGGGATCTGCAACTTGAATATAGGGGATAGATTATCTGCTGAAGATCACGAAAAAAGAGAGAGAGGAAGGGATCGAAAAGTATAAAGGAGGAGTATTTCACTGTTCATGCATATTTTGGTTCTAGGATAGTTTTACATTTTTCTGTAGCCTTTTCATTAGGAGTCTTACATTTCTGCAGTAGTTTCTCTATGAGTTTTCAGATTTTTTAGAAAAAAACTAGGGATGAAGACTTTGTGTTTTGTTTTTCTTTGATTTTCATCTTTGTGTTTTGTTTTTCTTTGATTTTCACTTTCGTTATCAGTAGCTAAATCCTTTTTTTTTGTAGAAGGGAATTGTGTTATCATCTGGTATGTGTGAGATTTCTAAATAAAGTGTGCTTCATTGATGAATATTGAGTGTCTTCCGAATTGCTTTTTATGATTAAATGGGTTGATTTCTAGGGTGCGCAACTAGGAATTGATTTGTTTAATAGCCAGATTAGTAGGATATGACGTTCAGTTTTATTAATCAAAAGTGGCAATTAGGCTTCCCATATTTACGTTAGAGTTGGAAGTTGTAAGAAGATACTTAACGTGATTAAATGCATGTCGTACATATGTTGTCTTGTTCATTGGTTTCTTAGTTCCTAAAGCTATTAATTGATTAAACCTAAGATCGTATCTAAGTTATTGATTAATAAGAATGTTTAGAATACATGTTTCTAATCATTTACTTTTAAGAGAAAACATCACCCAATGAATGTTTATTGATGAACTGAATTTTATATCAAGGATCCATATTAGTGTGATAACGTCGTTGACTCGAAACTGAGGTTTGTTTAGTGAATTTCCATATCTAAATATTTTTGTTTAATTTCAGTTTTTGTTATTTATAATTTCTTAAATTACGTGAACCAAACCCCCCATTTGTTTTAGTTTTACACTCGTTAACCTTTACCGTTAAAAATTTCTTGTAGGAACAATCCCTACTTTCCACTACTACATTAATTTGTATTGCAGGAAGTTGATTTCTTTTTAAATTTGGTTACAAGCGACAGCAGTATCACTATAGTTGCTTTTTTTTTTATCGCTCTAGGACATTGCTGCTGAACCTAGGGTAAAACAATGGCGAGGTGTGCTTCGCCTATTGTCTATATGTCTGGCCTAATCACTATCGTTGAAGCCTTTCAAATTGAAATCTTTTGTCTTGCGAAACCAGATACCAAAATTTCTAGTTCCAGCTAAGTATTGCAGTACTCATTTTGCTACTCTAAAATGATGTGTTGTTCGTTTATGCATAATCAGTAAAGTAGGTTGCAAATAATTGATTATTTTACACACAGTTAACGTGTTACAAGAGCAACATATATATACAGAGGAAAGCATAATAGAGTATCTAAAGTATCTAAATACAAATATTCAAATATACAAAAGAAGGGATATCAAGAGAGATATGCGGAAACCACATATATCAAGAGAGATATGCGGAAACCAAGTAAACTAATGTTTATCTATTAACACGCCCTGACAAGTTGAAGGTGGAAGATTGTGCAACCGAAGCTTGGAAACAAAGTGACAATGCTGAGAAGAAGAGAGAGTCTTAGTGATAACATTAGCAAATTGATCCTCAGAAGATAGAGCACCAATAGAAAGCACCATTGCTGAGATTAAATCACAAAGAAAATGGAAATCTATTTCAACATGTCTTGTATGAGCATAAAAAACCAGATTAGAGGATAAGAAAAGAACGCCAATATCACACCAAACATGGGGTGCTATTTGAAAACGGATACCCAAGTCTTGAAACAGTATGATCAACCATTTTAATTCCACACAAACATTAGCCACAACCTTAAATTTAGACTCAGTGGTGGACATGGCCACAATCTTATGTTTGCCATATTTCTAAGCAATGAGATTGGAGCCAATGAAGATAAGAAAATCACCTGTTGATTTCTAATCATTTGGGCAGCCAACCCACTCAGCATCACTATAGGCTATGAGGTGATAAATAGAAGATGGAGCAATGAATAAGCTCAAACATGCAGTTCCATGTAAATAGCTCAACTGTTGGACCCCGAACTTTTGGTGAAAATTAGAAATATTATAATGATTTTAAATGAGAGTTTTTGAATATGAAGCGTGTTATACTTGTAATTGTGCCTTAAGAAAAATTAATGAAAAAAGAAGTTATTAGTTTTGATGATTTCAAAAATTGAGTAAATATGCATGAGTTATGAGAGTAAAGTGAATGAGTTCTTTGAAATGAAGTGAAAATTTAGAAATAAAGAGTGAAAATATGAAAATTTAGAGAATTAAGAAAATTTGACTTTTTGGAGTAAAAGTTGACTTTTTGATTTAGGCCCAATTTGAGATAATGATCTACATGAAACTTGTAGCCTCTGTCGAGAGCTTTCTGTGGCTATAAAGTTTGCTATTTTTTGATGTCGGGATTGAGAGATATGATTTTCTGAAGATAAGGTTCTTTTGCTTTGTTTTTGGAAAATGATCTTAAGGGAAAGTGTGCCTATACTAGGTTTCGAGGCCACTCGTAGCATTGATTTAGTCTGAATTGGAGTAAGTGGTCTTAATGAAAGTTGTAGCTTGTATATCGGGGCTAGGAGTTATGATCGACTAAAATTTGGAAGTTGTTTAGGAAAAGTTGATTAGGGCAGTAACTTTGACTAGGTTTTTGACCCCTTTCGAGATAGAAT
>JANIPN010464661.1:0-12946 GCA_027478595.1 Erythroxylum anguifugum
TTATTTTTTTAAATTTTGGGTGGCTCAGTGCACCACTAGGCCCCATGTACCTCTGTCAGTGAATGAAAGTCATATCTATTTCCATTTTTTACTATATTTATTATAATTCTTATTATTATTCCCTCAGCAAATCAAGTACATCTTAAGTTAAGTTTTTGAGTTTAGCAGTTGAGTTGGTTTAAAATTCAACTAATTTTAAAATTAACAATTTCAATAATTAATCATAATTTGGTATTATAAATTAAAATATTAAATTTTGTATATTTTCAAATATAGTTTAATTTAATTGAAATTTGGTACCTAATAGAAGTAAAGCTCTAGTCATGAATATTAAACTTGGTTGGACCCCAGAATAATTTTGAATCAAATTTAAATTTAGAGATGACAATGGGCTGGGACTATGCTATCTTTAGCCTGACTTGACTTATTATTTTTTAAAGAAAATTTCAAAATGAAGTCGTTTTTGACGGAAAAATGTCGTTTTGTCAACCTGGTTAACTTGGATCTTTTTCGTTAACTTCAGGCCTAGCTGGATCATACCTGAGCCCAATTATCAGCCCTATTTGAATCAAAGGAGGGCCCAATCTAACCCAACTGAGCCCAATTCCATCTCAATGTTGGTGGTGGTAGTTGGACAAGACAGTTATAGAATGCAATTATTATCTGTTTGATTCTATCCTAAAAAAAAATCAAATCAGCAATGTTTTATTCATAATTTCATATTAGTTAAATTGGCCATGTGATTGTCGTGGTTCAAATCTGAACTATTTCTTCTTGTGAATGTGATGCTAAATCATCTCATGTTCCAATCTTCTTTGTCTGCCCGTACTTCAAATCTTGCATCACAAATCTATTAGCTCATCCTTCTCTGTTAATCTTCCAAATCTGTTTGGCACTTACATGGCAATCGGTTTCACAAGATACGCAAAAAGATCGCTCCTTTCAATCTGCAGCCAGAATAAGAGAGAGCTCTCAACCCACCTAGAACAAGATGGGAAGAAGTCACTCAACCTCTGCTCTGCCATCAATCAAGCTCTCCATATTGCCATGGATACCGATCCTCGGTAACTTTCTCCCAATACCCATTTCTTCATTTCCCTTCTACTTCCGATTTTTTGTGGCCACATTGAGGAGACTGTGCATCTTTATGCTTTTTAGTACTTTCCTGCAACACCACTCCTTACACCATGGCTCATGTTTTATATTAATAAAGATTTTGTCTTTGGTCCTTGTTAGAATAAAAATCTTCCTTTACTAATGAAGAAATCTATTCCAGCACAAGCTTTGATCGCACTTTACTACTCTTGTCTTATATATCATTGATTTATATCGACTTGTTAACTTTGTGTTGCTACTTCTCATTGATACTGCCTCACAGTTCTTATGTATTTGGAGAAGATGTGAGCTTTGGTGGGGTGTTTCGTTGCACAACAGGTTTGGCAGAACGATACGGTAAAAGTAGAGTGTTTAATACCCCACTATGCGAGCAGGTATTTTGGTGGAATATTCTGTAGATAAATTTTCTTTTTTGAAGGTTAGAGAATCCAATGCTTTTGTGTTTTTTCTACTACGAAGGTTTCACAATTAGGATTTTCACTATATGTACACTATTTTGATGTTAACTTGCATGCCTTGAGGAGCATTAACAAATTTTTTTTGTATGTTTTACCAGAACTCTTTCCTACTGTTTTCAAGTGCCTAAATGTACGTCTGACATATTTCACAGGGAATTGTGGGATTTGGCATTGGCCTGGCAGCAATGGTGAGCAATTTTGTATTTTTCTAAAACTTGTAAGCTCAGTTACTAAGTTTCTGATACCTTTTCTCTCTGAAGAGCTCCAGCCATATCTATCTATAGATTCATTGGCTTTTTTCTCTGTAATGAGAACTAAGTTATGCAGTATCGATTTCCTTTAATTTGTTTTCTAATCTTGCTTGATAGGGTAATCGAGCAATAGCAGAAATTCAGTTTGCTGATTACATATTCCCTGCATTTGATCAGGCAAGCATGTGCTGTTTCTAGCTTATCTTTCCCCAAAAGTCCCTTCTTTTTTTTTTTTGACAGAATTTCCACTTTATAGATTGTCAATGAAGCTGCAAAGTTCAGATATCGCAGTGGAAATCAATTCAACTGTGGAGGTGTCTAGCTTTTATTTGCTCAAATAATAATTATTAGAAGATTCTCTTTCTTTTCTACTTGTTACTCACTTTTTTGCACTTTTTGTATGACTAGTTCTAATTTAACATTCTAGGTTTAACCATAAGAACACCTTATGGAGCTGTAGGCCATGGTGGACATTATCATTCACAGTCACCTGAAGCTTTCTTTTGTCATGTTCCTGGTATCAAAGTAAAAGTCCTTTCCCTTAGGTAGATGATTTTCTTTCTTCTTTCTAAAAGAAGGTTTTTTTCTCCATCCATAGTTTTCATCTGTCTTCTGCTTAAGACCATTTTGAAACTTATTTTGCTTTGTGGAACTGTCCCGAACTGGCCCAGGCCTACTGTGCATTGCTTGAAGTGCTTTGACTTTGAGATCCTGAATAGATATGTATGACCAATTTTTATTTCTTTTGAAAGTTGCACAAGCATTTCTGATGATGTATTTATGATTTGCACCTGATGCTGAAGTAGAACTAGAACATGTGCACAAGCACTTCTTCTGTAAGGTGATATTTCATTTACACTTCTTTTACTCTGTCTCATCCCATTCTAGTAGTAGCAACCCACTTCCTTTTTATAAAAGGCTAAACATCATTGATGTGCTCCTCTAAGTTAAGGCACTTCTTGAAGTGAGATTATAATGGTGGCCTTCCCACATCCTTTTGTCTTGTTTTAGAGGTAGTGTCTATGGTTTTCTTTTCATCTTCTCCCATTTGTAAAATGTAACGATGGGTGAAGATACTTTCTGTTTTCCTTAGATTGTTTAATGCTGCTAGATTTATTTCAAGGCAGTCCATGCTTGTTGTCCATGAATAACAACTCTTAACTAGTAGCTTTCCAACAGGTGGTTATCCCTCGAAGTCCACGGGAAGCAAAGGGGTTATTATTGTCATCCATACGTGATCCAAATCCTGTTATCTTTTTTGAACCAAAGGTACTTTCTTCCTGGGCTAACGAAAGTTTTTGCATAACCAATTAACTACTGAGTTTTTTTTCATCTTTATGTCTTGGATAGTGGCTTTATCGTTTGGCTGTAGAAGAGGTTGCCGAAGATGACTATATGTTGCCTTTATCAGAGGCAGAGGTACGCAACTTCTCACTTTATTAGCTGTTGATTAATTCAAATTCGTACATCCAAAAGAATGCTGATGGTGAAATACTCAGGTGTTAAGAGAAGGAAGTGATATAACGCTTGTGGGTTGGGGAGCACAACTTTCAGTCATGGAGCAGGCCTGTATTGATGCTGAGAAGGTAAGTGAGTTCAGGAATGAAGCAACGATTTCTTATAGTCTGATTCATGAAAACTTCTGTCTGGGCAATTAGGCAATATGTGAACAAAAAAAGAGTTTGCTGACTTACCCTTTAGGCAGCAGTAAATCTAGATTTTGTTGTCCATATGCAGGAAGGGATCTCGTGTGAATTAATAGACCTCAAAACTCTAATACCTTGGGATAAAGAAACAGTTGAGGCTTCAGTGAAGAAGACTGGAAGACTACTTGTAAGTTTAATGGATCTTTAAATGGTGTGTTTTCCTCTAAAACAGGTTGAATCTAATTTGCTAACAGTTTATTTTGTTGGTGTAGGTTAGTCATGAAGCTCCAGTTACTGGAGGTTTTGGTGCTGAAATCTCTGCTTCCATTGTTGAACGTTGCTTCTTAAGGGTAAGTAAGTTTTTGCAGTTCTTAATTCCTTTGTGGCTTGCTGCTCTTATTTGGTTAATGAAAAAGAAAATCAAATGTGGTCAATGTAATGCAGTTAGAAGCCCCAGTGGCGAGAGTATGCGGTCTTGACACTCCGTTCCCTCTGGTTTTTGAGCCGTTCTATGTGCCCACCAAGAACAAGGTAAGGATTCACTTAACAAACAGCTACTAGAATCTAGTGTTGAAGAAGATGGTAAGAGGATCAAATGATGGTTTATACTCCTTTTTTTTATGTGGTGGTATGGTTGCAGATACTCGATGCAATCAAGTCAACTGTTAACTATTAGGTGATGAGTATGTAAATCTATGTGCAAGTCTATTCGACGAAATGTAGGGAAATGGCGCCCCCAGGAATGGTATGAATGAATATTTTCAGTCCCAATTTCATTACAAAATCATCTGGAAATGTATTAATATAGATAAGACTCTTGTGTGCATAAGCAACCAGTGTTGCCTTTTAGCATTACACAGCTACTGCTGCTGCTAATAACAAATTAATGAGTTTACCAAATTTCATATCAAATGTTTAGTAGAAATCAATGTTTAGTACAATATGTGCGAATTCATATATAACAACAGAAACAAGAAGCTCCTCTCTTTCTCTTTTCTCAATTACCAAAAAAATCTGATATATAAAACGCCCAATCTGCTCAGAACAGACGCCACTGAGCAAACTTTACCATCATGAGTTGTCTTTAACTTCAGTGTCTTTTACTTGTTCTGAAACTCTCGGTCAGCCTTCCTGCATGTTCTGCTGTTAAGTCTTGTCTCGAAAACAAGGTGGAAACTTTCACTTACAGATCCACTCTCGCACGAGCCATCCCCACACTCATCTCATCCTTCACAAAAGTTCTAAGACATCCATTAATAATGCGGGGTGCTGAGCCATCACAGAACCTTTTAGCTAGATCAACAGCCTTCATGCACCTCAAAAGTACATTACTCAATTAATCAAGCAATCCATACTAGCAAAACAAAAACGACCATAACTAACAAAAAGAAGAACCTAACAGGAATTTAGTGACCCCCAATGCCTGAGCTAAACAAGTGAATCTAAGTTAATAATTTTTGACTGGGGGACGGCAAAACTACCTCGTTGATGACAATCTGGTGACGTGTTCCGAGAACTGCAATTTCTGACATAGCCAAGTGGAGGATGCAAAGCTCCAAAATTCTGCCTGTTGGCTCGTTCTACATTTATATCCAATCATTGAACTTGTAAGCTAATTATGTCCATCGATAGAATGGAGTAAGAAAACACCAGAATGTGCTTCCTCATTGCACTATATCAGTGAGCATTAGGCATGGCGAGTTTACGAGAAATAGAGAACAGTTCAAGGGCTAACTAAACAAGGAAATTGAGTTGGAAGCATAGATCAGAACCTTCCATTCTGGAGGAGCAACTTTGTCTATGACAAGGACATGGCTATCCCACTTATCCACAGTTGCTACCAAAAGTTTCCTAGTGAAACTGCCAGGAAAGATCAAAGAAATGAATCAGATTGAATATGTAAACATTGAAGTCTGTGTCCCTCTCCCATCAAATGTTTTCAACTTGCAGGATAATTACGTCAGTGCATACATTACAAGACTTGACACAGAAATTACCGCAGGAGTAGTTTGCTGTATACCAACTTTGGAGGAGCTGAAAGGACTTCGGCTTCTGAATCAGAGAAAAGATGAAAAAGGTGATTCAGAAACCAGAAACAGTTAAAGGATCATGAACACAAGTAGGTAGAGCATTACAAAAGCAAGCATTTACAAGGGCAACAAAGAATGAAGAAGAAGAATACTCAAATAGGTGTCGATTGCCTATCAAATGGGGTTGAAGTTGATCCAACAGTTACATTCACTAAACAGATGCTGAGATGTGAAACAAGAGGAAAGGCTATTGGAATTACCAATGGCGGACTCTTGTTCATCAGTGCGTACAAGGTCATTAGCTTCTTCAATGGTTTGAGTAGTGACAGGTGGTCCTCCAAAGCTTATGTGATTGTATTCCAACAAAGAAGCTTTATCAAACTCATATCCAGGTTCTGATTAACAAAGAAAAAAAAAATCCATAAATCTTAGGGAATTGAAATGTTTAAGCAAGAAATGGATTGATTTTTACCTCTTCTTGCGTTTATCCGTTTCTCGAAAAGTCGAACTGGGTCAGACCCTTCTAAACATGCGGCATATACGATCAATCTTGGAGCATATGCAAACAAACCAGCAGATTATATGAGACAATGCATGCAACTAGAATCTAGTCTAATCCGGTTAAAAAAGAAAAACCCATAACAAAACAAGAATCCCAGAAAAGAAAGCATAGACTTTGGAAGAAAAAAGAGAGAGTCAATACAGAGAGAGTTCACGTGCAGCTCTGGGGCTACAAAAGCGACCAGCTTTATCAAGTTTGGGCGTAACTGTTGCTCCTTCTTCTTCTTCGTTAGCTTCTTTCTTATCTTTAGCAGAGAAATGGAGGACCGAAGCTGATGCTGGTGCTGCTGAAGTTGAAAGTGACAGTAAAGGGCGAGAGTGGTAATTGGGCCAAACACTGACGAGAGAGGAAGTAGAAAAAGTCATAAGGAATTGAAGGTAATTGCTCCGGCTGTTGTGGTGGTGGTGGTTTGAACGAGAAACAGAAGAAGAAGGGACGGAACAAGAAGGAAGAGAGAGTGAGAAGCACATTCCCTCCATTTTCTTCCTCTTCACTGCAATGGAGGATGAAGAAGATAGATAACGATACCTTATATTATGATTATATTGTTTTAAAGATATTTTCTTTCTAGTCCACCGACGCCGTTTTGGTCTGATTCTCGGTCTACGGCGTCGTGTTGGAACCAAAATATAACGTTAGTAGGACTTCATGCGTAAATTACTTCTCTCTCATTTTTTGCTCCAGAGGAGGAGAAAGAAGAAGAAGAAGAAGAAGAATGAGAGTCGATGTTTGTGGTTTCCTGCTGGGAATGCTGTTCTTGTTGTTGAATACGTCTAGAATTACGGTTAGATCAGCAATTCCAATTGACCCTTTTTATGGAATCTCTCCTCAAGGTCTCTTTCTTCTTCGTCTTCGTGTTTACTGTTCATTTTTTGGTATAATTTACTGTACTGACTCATGTATCTGTTGTGTGTATGTAATGTGATCAGAGGATAATTATTACAGAGTATCATCAGATTTCATAAGATGTAAAGATGGATCCAAGAAATTCTCTAAAGCACAACTCAACGATGACTTCTGTGATTGCCCTGCTGATGCCTCTGACGAGCCTGGTTTCTCTCTCTGTTTTCTTTTTTGAAAAATTAAAAAGGGTTCTCTCTCTTTTTGCTATACCCTTTTGCTCTTTATTTTCCTTCATTTTAATACTGTGCTCATCACTTCTCTAATGGTTATAGGTACATCAGCATGCCCCGGTGGCAAATTCTATTGCCGGAATGCTGATCATACTCCCATTTTCATATTCTCTTCTAGGGTCAATGATGGTGTTTGTGGTAAGTTTGTTTTTAGGCATTTCTCTCACCATTGTCATTTCCTCCGTTTACTGCTTGCTTTCGCCTTGATGAATCATGTTCTTCACCTTGATTCTCCATTGATGATATTCCAAAAGAAAACAGAATCATGGAAAGCAAAAGATTCCGTTTATTACCTATATATATCTCTGTTACGCATGAGCCTAGTTCTTAAGAGCCAACTTTAGTCATCTTCTTAACATATTGGCTTCTTCATGAATCCTAAGAAGCATGCAATGTTACCTTTATAGCTGTCTGGTATGTAAATCTTCTCAACATTGTGAGAAACATCTTTTCCAGATTGGTGGAATCAAAGCTCATAGTATCATTTGAACTATGCTAAGGCAAGGATAACATACTTGAGTTGTGCAACAAACAGGCATTAGGAGATCTACCATGCACAACCAAGTTACATCCTACTTCTTCTTTCCTTATAAAAGACATGTGCTATGTGTCATTTTATGTTCTATCTCTGTTCTTGAACCAATCAAAACAAAGCATCATGCATTGCATTGTAGCTTTTCTAAGCAATCAAATAAGAACGCCATACTTCTTTAACTGCTCATTAAATTGTGCCTGGAGCCTCTTACATGCACCCTCTAATTCATCACCGTTTGTCTTTGATCTCTACATGTGATAATGCCAGATTGCTGTGATGGGAGTGATGAGTATGACGGCCAAGTTAATTGCCAAAATACATGCTGGGAGGCTGGCAAAGCAGCTCGGGGTAAGTTGAAGAAAAAGATTGCCACCTATAAGGATGGGGTTGCTTTAAGAAGACGAGAAATTGAGCAAGCCAAACTAGGAATTGCCAAGGATGAGGCAGAGCTAGCGAAGCTAAGAGATGAAGAGAAGATACTAAAAGGGCTGGTTCAACAGCTTAAAGGTGTCATTTAATATATTCAATTCTTTATTGCTCCTTTGCGTCCATCTCATATATGCAGATTGCTAAGATCATTCACATTTTCATTCTATTCAATTGCTCTATTAGTTGAACTATTGATTGATATGAATTTTCTTGTTAAGATCCTTGAACTGTTTGATTGAAAAGGTTGTGAACATAAATGGATCTTGTGTATGCAAAACATCCATACTCAAATACAACGTCTTGGACACAGATATATAAGATCTAGTAGGTCTGATAATCCAAGTCTTTTTATGATATTGTTCTGTTTATCTCCATGTAGAGCACAAAGAGCAGATAGAAAAGGCAGAAGAGAAAGAATGTTTGGAGAAAGAAAAGGAAAGGAAAGAAACTGAAGAAAAGGTTAATGAACAGGGCAAACAAATTGAGAGGGAGTCTAGACAAGAAACTGCAGAGAGTATAAACGACGACAAAGTTGGTAATTCGGGTGATTCTTCTGCAGATGAGGTTTGGATCTTTCTTGTTTACCTATGATTCCCAACTGGGTTCTGTTAATCCTCTTTGATTACATCTATGACGACTAGGAGAACAAAATAAACATTTTAAACTACACTTCTTCCATTACTGCTTTAGGTCTAAATTTTTGGATAAAGTGGATATTTGCTTATGCTTGTGATGCCACTCTAAAGATACTTCCTTCATTTTTACCAATACCACATCACTTTAGTTTGATCATCCTGTTGTAAGTACAGAATTGGTGGAGCTAATACTTCTCAAAAACTGTTTGCTTCCTCTGAAAGGATAGAGCAGTTCAACATATGGATTATGTAGCTGATGAAGCTCGTGATGCTCTCAAATCTGAAGGAAGCACAGTTAGTGGGGTGGAGCAGGTGATGGAGATTTATTGTCATGAGATCTTGAACTTCAAATTTTGTGTACTATAGTGCTAGTTTGATAGGATAACTAAGGTATGGCATCTTTGTCCCTGCAAATGTAGCATGTAGCAGACGAAAAGAAAGATTCTGTGTCACAACAGAGCAAGGATGGCTCTCTGTCTGTATCTGAAACTAGTCATGATGCTGGAAGTGAGGTGTCTCGTGATCAAGCCAAGAAGGTAGTAATACCTTTTTTCCTGGCTCCCAAAAGCTGTAGTTATTTACTGATAAATTGTCTTCAGTTGTAGCATCTGAAACTTGCCTTAACCATTTACTAACTTTGTCAGTTCTTTCAATC
This sequence comes from Erythroxylum anguifugum, assembly GCA_027478595.1. Taxonomy (NCBI): domain Eukaryota; kingdom Viridiplantae; phylum Streptophyta; class Magnoliopsida; order Malpighiales; family Erythroxylaceae; genus Erythroxylum; species Erythroxylum anguifugum. Next base: position 9,451 of record JANIPN010464661.1, read on the forward strand.
AAACATGTCATAGAATGATGAAGAAATATAAACTGGAAAACATGTGTCGATTGCCTTTAAGTCTTATGTCTGTGGATTTGTTGTTAGCTTCATCTAGTCTGTTACAAAAGAAAAGATTAGATCAATTTATGTTTTATATGTAGGACACTAAGATATCTGAAACTACTGAAGGATTGTCAAAAGAAGAGCTGGGCCGCCTTGTTGCTTCCAGATGGACAGGAACAGCAGAAAAGAAAAATGAGGAGGTTAATAGTGTTGAGAGTGATTATACCAAAGATCATGAAGAACATGAAGATATGCCACAGGAAAAACTTGATGATGATGGCTACACTTCAGAAGATGATGACACTGGGAAGTATGATGATGTAGATGCAGAAGATGACGCACATGAACCTTATGAAGAAGAAATACATGATGATACCAGCTCTTCATACAACCATGATTCTTATGATGATTCAGATGCAGAAGATGACACACATGAAGCTTATGAAGAAGAAATACATGATGATACCAGCTCTTCATACAACCATGATTCTTATGATGATTCAGACTTTTCAGGTGCCACACTGATTATTCCTAGCCTTTTTTTTTTGCTTATTTTTGGTTAAAGAGCCTGTTGTTCATCCATTCTACAACTAGAGAGGAAAAGGTTTTGTTGCAGCAGAATTTGTAATTCAGGCTGTTGTGGCCATTTTTTTTTTTTTTACTGGATGTTTTTTTAACGCAAATTGTCTAGATAATCCATCCTGGTTAGAGAAGATACAGCAGACTGTTCGAAACATTCTACAAGCTGTAAATTTGTTCCAGACTCCCGTGAGTTTATCAGGTAGACGTGTGCCTCAATTGGCGATGCAATTTTTGAGAATGTGTAAAACTAAATTTTATTTGGCTTATTAGATGCTGCTCGTGTACGTAAGGAGTATGAGAATTCCAGCACCAAGTTGTCTAAATTACAGTCAAAGATATCAAGTTTGACACAGAAGCTAAAACATGACTTTGGTAAATTTGGAACACCATGTCTCTGTAACATGGCATTAACCTTTTCTTTGTTCTTTTTCATTTTTTCTGTTTCCCAACTACGTGGTTCAATTTTCCAGGAAGAGAGAAAGAGTTCTACTCCTTCTATGATCGTTGTTTTGAGAGCAAAGAGAACAAGTGAGAAACCTGTTTCTTCTAGTTCATATTTCATCACACCCCTCTTAGAAGTTACTGTCCTTAATTGTGCACTTTTTGACTTTTTGGTGGTTGAATTCTGCTTCAGATATGTTTACAAAATCTGCCCATTTAAACAAGCTTCCCAGGTGGAGGGCTACTCAACTACTTCATTGGGGTAGGTATCTGCCTGCATTGTTTCTTCTTCACGCATATGGTCTTTGTTGTTTTATTTTCTTTGAGATTCCAAATAAGATGAAGGTATGCAAATTCTTTTCTTTGTTTCCTTGGTGTGAACTAGCTTTTCAATTCGGAGATTCACATCTTGTCACAGCGAGCAAGTTGTCAAGTGCTTGTAGTGATATATGAAGAAATTGATTGGATAGGTTTCCTAATTCTGGATTACAAGTAGTTGATTCTCAGGGGTAACCAAATCCTTTGGCTGCTACAAAAACACCATTGGATGTCAGAGCAGCACAATCGAATTAAAAAATTTAGTGAAATTGAGTGTGTCTAGCATATTTCTTCGTGATAGCAGGATCACCATAACAGACTCCTTGCATGTGCACCATATATCATACTTAGTTGAAGTCCATTTTATTCTCGGTCAATCAGGAATGATGCATTGTGCACTCTCATATGCTTCTCATGTGCATTCGTATCCGAGGGTATTCATGGGTACCGACTTCCCAGCCTTCCCTTTAACGACCTTCTAGCCCATATCCATTATATTGTTCAGTGCTTATTAGCTGATTTGAGAAATTCTTTTGCTGTCTCTTCCTGTTTCTGCTAAATAGACGATGGGAAAAGTTTGACGATTCACACCGAGCAATGGTTTTCTCTAATGGTGACAAGTGCTGGAATGGGCCTGACAGAAGCTTAAAGGCACGAATTTCTAATTCACAATTATTTTCATTGACTAGTGTTTGGTCTTTTAAGCTTACAGGCGAACAGAAGTGGATGATTTGATTCTCAGTAGAACCTGGCCAATAATGTTGATCTATTATCCAGGAATTTATTTAGTATAATTGCCTATGCAAATGGGAGCTAAGGGGAAGAAAGGGAATGTTTGTGGTTCTTCTAATAAGTGTGACGTTGCTTGTGCTCTATATATCTATCTTGTAGGTGAAGCTGAGGTGTGGATTGACAAATGAGGTAACAGAAGTAGATGAACCTAGCCGTTGCGAGTAAGACTCCCGCTCCTTGAGTTCTCCCTCCCTATTTGGGTCGATATAATGAGTTTGCTAATCTGTAAACGAAACAACAGGTACGTAGGGCTGCTGTATACCCCAGCTCTTTGTGTGGAAGAAAGGCTGAAGGTAATAAGTAACGGTTGGTTCAACTAAGAAGTTTGATATAATAAGGTTGTCTGATAGGAATGTTTGTGACAGGAACTTGAAGGTAAACTAGAACGGATGAACAAAGAACAAGCAGATGTGGGACACGATGAACTTTAAGATGTTTGTTGTTACCAGAACAGAGGAGAGGATTTTGACTAATTGGATTCAGGAACAAATTTCATGAGCTTAATGGATAATCCTCATTTCTGGTGCTTCTGCTTTGTTTGTATTTGTTGGAACCTGGCTTTTGGGTGTAAGGAAAGAACAAAAGTCCCAACGGTTCCATGTCTGAAACGTTATGCATAGTATAGATTAGATTGGATTGGATTACATTTTTGTTAAACAAATCAGGATTTGGTTTAAAGTTGACAAATTTTGGTATTACACCATTTCGTCATTATGATTTTGTAGAAATCATTTATATATTACACTAAAATGCAGTTAAAAAAGGAAGGAAATAAAGTAAGAGTTGTTCCACTTCTAGAAACCAACCAAAGAAAAGTCAAGAGACAGAAAGGGCCCAAAACGACTATTCCGCAACCAATGGAATTGTAATGCTTGTTCCTTCTTTGACGTCCGTCTATCGTAATGTATTCCATCTGTTGTGCTTTAGTTGTTGTCTACTAAGAAGAGCACTTCTTGTTCTATAAATCAAGAGATTTGTGAGTTTCTTTCGTTCTGTCTACATCAGAGTTTCTTCCTGACTCCCTCCGGTTTGTAGGTTTGTATTTATGTACGTATGTACGTTGTTTATAAATGAGTAGGTGTTATTGATTTGTGGATTCGTTTCCGTGTTTCTCTCTCGCCGTTGACATTTCATCTTGTAATTTCTTTCAACTCTTATCATTTCATCAATCTATCTGTATACCTAATATAAAAGAAAGATGTTTTTTTGCTGATCAATTCCTCTCTTTTCTGTTGTGGGTGCTACGATTTCAGAACCAAAAACAGATAGAAATGGAGAAGAAAGCCAAGACAAAGATCGTATGCACGCTGGGTCCTGC